>JAHPZR010055862.1:87500-100000 GCA_019787425.1 Platygyra sinensis | reverse complement strand
GTTTGCCCTCGAATCTCGGCTCCCTCAACAGCAAACAAGTTGTAGCGTGAGAGAGTCTCGATTGCTTGACGGGCCTCAGTTCGAAATTACTGGTTGTAGGGAAAGAACAATAGTTCAAAATAGCAGGGAATTCGAAATAACTGAGTTTGAAATAGCTGATAGTTAATTTAATGACTGAAAGCAAAAGGGTAAATCCAAGGGAATTTGATCTTTGTTTGAAATAGCAGGGACTCCATATTAACCGTATTAATCGAAACTCAACAAAATATTATAGAGCTGATACAGGCTGATGGCCTTTGTGTTAACTTGGTGTGTGAATACATTTGTTGGATGCTCCATTATACTAAAAAAAAACAAAAAAATCTGTATGTGGGAGTTTTAATTATTTCTCATATACTATTCAAATAGGGTCAAATTGGTATATGGATGCAAGTGTGCGTGACTTAGAAGTTGCATTTTTTAAGGCAAATTCTACCTGATTTAATGATATATGAAGCAAAGATCTGTCAAATAGGTGTGCATATACTGTGTTAAACACACATAACTTAGATATGATTCTTCAACTTAAATATATGCTGATAGTAATGAATCTGGTCAGAATCGCCTTGAGTGATTGGAAATCCTAGCATTGCTATGGTCTGTGTAATGCCTTATCTTCAAAATGAGTACGGTGACCCCTGATTTATTTTTTTGCGTTTTTATCTGATATGATCATTTTCTACCTGCAGTCAAAGTTTTAAAAAAATCTGTATGTGGGAAGTTTTGGGCGGAAACGGTACAGCTCCCGTATTATTACAACACTTTTATCTTATTTTGTTGATTAACTTTCTTTTAAGTGTATAACAGTTGTTTTTTTTTTCACTTTTTTAGACTCACCTACGATAAAACTTTTTCCGGATGACCAAGTGGTTGATGAAAATGGGCAAGTGAGCATGCGATGTGAAGCTGAGGGCTACCCTCCTCCTAAGATCACTTGGATAAAACTCCTTGGCAATCAAAAGGTCCAAGAAGGAAATTCTTTGTATATTCGAGATGTTCAGCGGTCTGACCAGGGTTGGTACAGATGCATAGCAACTAATGGCTTTGGACAGGATGCCACTGCAGAGTTTAAAATTAATGTGTATTGTGAGTAATGCATCCAATATTTTTACCTAGCACTTCTCATGTCATATAACATAGCTCAATATTGCTCTAGTTTGTGTGTAGCTGTTGAATGAAACAGTTTACTTGCATGAGTTTCATCTTACACACTAACTTACACTTCTAATAAATCTCTTGGTCCTTCTACAGGCATTACAGTCACAAATTAATAATAATCCAAGGGCGTAACCCCTTAATTCCTGTGCCATGTGTAACTGGCCATGATGAATGTTGAACTTTGTTCCACTGTACTTCTGACATCATCATGTTTGACTGAAATTTGTATCATCTATACTCAAGTTCTCCAGGGGAAAAGAGCTTTCCAGTGATACCCAGATCAGAGTCATTGGCTCAATAGAAATTTTGATTCTTGCACTTGCTAGAGCAAACATGTCATAAAATGCAATGCTAGTGGAAAGAAAGGTGTACTGTCATTTGCAAATGCCTTTTTGAGAAGATTGGAGCTAATTTAGCTTATATCCAGGCTGAAAATCTCCAAAATGTCAAAAAATGCATTTTCGGCAAAAAGCTCTAGGAGTCAAAGGGTTAAAGGGATCATTGTAGTTGATTATTATTATTATTATCATTATCACTGTAATTATCATTATCATTATCATTATTGTCATCGTCGTCGTCGTCGTCGTCGTCGTCCTCGTCACTGTCACTGTCATTATCGTTATCATTATTATTATTATCATTAGTATTAGTGGTATTAGTAGTAGTAGTAGTAGTAGCTTTCAGTTACTACAGTTGGTAGCACATGGTACTATTGCTTGCCAGATATCAGAGTTAAATTTTGTCGTACAGGCGAAAACATTATGCAAGTAACTCTGAGAACAAACTGAGTCAGAAAACTGTTTTTGCTTGAATTGTGTGGTTACAGAAAATATACATACCCTCCCCACGGATGGTCAATGGAAATTCCTAGGGGGTGGGGGGTTAAGAGGTAGAAATTTCCAAAGGGGTATGGGGGGTTGGGCAGGTGAGAAATTTCCAGGAGGCATAAACGTCGCAAATCGTACTACACAAACTTACGGTAAGTATTTTGATTTGCAGCGCCCCAAAACTTTGAAATAGGCTCCCCTTTTAAAAAGAACTTGAAGATGTTTGCTTCAAATGTCTTTTTCTTTGCTTAGAATTCACTTTCAACCTTTGGATGATGGATAATCCCTTCATTTCCGCGCTCTCTGCACGCGAGATAAATCAAGATGGCTAATAGTAGCAAATTAGTACCCAGAGCGGTACACCTCGTGTATTCCATACATGAAGTAACAATGAGTTTTCAAAGGATTCTAGGGTGATTTGAAATTATGTTTTGGTTTCGTCAAATTTTGTTTTGTTTGAGAACAAACTGAGTCAGAAAACTTTATAACGTTTTAATTTACTAGTGTTCAACGTTTTTTGGAACGCCTAGAGTTATTTTTAAGCAGGTGTAATCAAAAGTATGCTAACTGATCATTGGTGAGTACTTATAAAGCGTACAGATTCAAAGGTCGATGTTCAGCTGTTAGTTAAGTTGTTATTTTACGATATTTGTGTGTCATTTTTTTAAATAGCAACAATTTTTTAAGTCTTCGTTTCGTTTTACAATGGTACAAAAATTATCGACCTAATTTTTAACTAATTCTTAACTCGCTTGTTAGAACGTCGTCGCTATTTTATCTTGAGTGAACACTTCATAATCTTACGAAAGATTGTTGTAGTGTGTGCAACAATAAGTAAAGGTTATGTGAAAATAGAAGAACTATTTTCTGATTTATTTAAACTTAGAAATGCGGTTAATTTAAAAAAGAACCCCCTCCAAAAAATGGAAATTCCTGGGAGTTAGGGGATTCACAGATGACCCTCTGGAAGGGAAATTCCAAGGGGTTGGAGGGTAAAAACTAAAGAACCATCCATGGGGGGGGGGGGGGGGGTATGAATATTTTCTGGAACCACACATTGCATTGTAAACCGCATTCATTGGTATATGCAGCGATAGTTTTAAACTTCTTTCAAACAAGTGTTTATGGCTAGGACCTATAAAATGTGACAGGAAAAAAACAACATAAACAACTGGTAAAGAAGTTCCAGTTTACTCTTGAATGAATGAATTAAGTCACTCTTAAATACTGGACTTGGCAGGCGTGAGTCTTTACAATCAAAATCCTGTTCAAATGAAAGCAAGATGAATACAATCTTGCATGGGATGCAGTGAACTGAGGTGTGAAGCATGTTGGCGAGTTGAATGCCTGCATAAAAACGATTGAATTTTGAATTCTGCCCCTTAATGAGTAACTAACCAATAGAAACTAAGGAAAATGTGAGCAAACAAAGTCATGACAATGTGCTGCATGTAGTGATGTTTTTTTTTAAATGAATAATCTTAACTGAGGAGAGCTATGTATATCACAAAACAAGTCTATGAATGTAGACTGGGACAACTGTCACAGAATGTGGCAGCTCTTAAAGACGTTGTGAGTAGAGTGAATGATTGTAGCTGCATGGAAAATTTGTTTCAGGTTTAAATTTCCAATCGGGCTTGTAGCCACGGCCATGGGTATGATCATACAAGAAATTATGTAGTTGATGGTGTGCCAAAACATTGGTCTTGTACATTTGTAAAGTCACCAAAATTTTCCATTCTACATGCTCCCAAAATTAAATAAGAAACTTGGGCCAGCTTATTAGTGAAATACAATTTGTTACAGACTATGATGCAGCAAAGGTGAACAGTTTTGTATGAAGCAAAATGACATAACTAGCAACTTTTGTTCTACACCAGATACAGGCTCTAGTTTCCAAGGCCCCTCTCCCCAAACTTGCTCACATGCCAAAGTAAAATTAAAGCCAGAAACCAGTGCTTGAGTGAAAAGCTTAGGTACTACAAACCAGCTCACAGGCTAGTGAAACTTGTGACTTTTCACAAGATGACACTTTGTCACTGACATTTTTCTACGTTATCAGTTCTTTTGAATTCGTTTATAGTCAAAACTTATCTTTGATCCATGTTTTCTTCAAACCCTAATGTACAACTCACAATGAAATTTTCACAGATGAATTCAAGGAGGGAATCATGTTCAGAACCAAAATTAAAAACATACGTCAAACTGTGAGACAGTTAATTATTGAGCTATTTTTTAGGTGGAGTCATTATAATGGGTAGATTCTGAGAAAAATTTGTCATTAAACCTTGTAGTGCCTTCAAGGTCTCTCAAAAGCACTTGGTTATATCTTCTTGGCTATTAAATGTCTTTCTTTAAGCATTTGATCTTTTGAAATGTTTTTGGCTGTTGAATTAACATTGAAATTGTTTGGATACATTAGAGAAAGGAAGAACATCTTGGAACATTTTTTCAAAAGAGTTAAAAGTTAATGGGCTATTTTTTGTGTGTATTTTTAATTATTAAAAGTAGTTGGGCTGTTATAATCCTTAACCACCTCATTTTAAAATGTTTTTAGGCTATCTAAACCCTCTTACAGAGTTATTTGAGCCTGGGTTTTAGAACTGGTGTAGTATTTTGACTCTTGCCCAGTTGAATATTTAAAGTTTAACAGCTTTTCTTATTCCCCTTGTTTTGTTTTACCCAACAAGATAAACCTGTGATCAATAAAACAGCATCAAGCCAAAACGTACATGCATGGTCAGGGGCTACTACAAACTTGTCATGTGTTGCTGATGGTAATCCAGCACCACGATACATCTGGACTAACTCGTCTGGTACTGTGGCTACCTCAGAGGAGAATGGAATACTAAGGGTGACTCCTCACGGCAATGATGGCTTTGGACCATACACGTGTACAGTGGAAAACAGCAAAGGAAAAGACTCGCTTGATATTCAGTTAGTCAAAGTTGGTAAGTTTAGGTGTATTATACTTGATCACCATCAGGTGATTTACCCTCAGATCCAGTTAAAGTGAAAGATGACATGCTCATTGCTTTGCTTTATTAAGTCAACTTAATTCATTTCATTTGACAATAAAAAGTTGTGATAAGATACAGTATTTGATGAAAAGCATTTCATACTTTATATGGAGGGAGCAAAGTTAAAAGTATAAGGTAAGCTAAGCTGCCATGACCCTAGTTTTCAGGAAATGAGAGAAAGCGTGACAGTGTGGGTGGTGTAAGGTCATAAACATATAGGCAAATAAGCCCAAATTCTGTTTAATTAAACCTTCAAAAGGTGTGTAAACTACTGACATTTTAATGAATTTCTTTGAGCTTGGATACTATTAAATGAAGATCATAGACATAAGTATATGTTAAAGAACTCAAAGTAATCCATTGGCCATGAAATATTGCAATTTGGGAGATACGTGTAAAAGAGAAACAAAATTCCCACCTTGTTTACACTTTTAAGTACCGTATTTACCCGTGTATAAGTCGATCCCGTGTATAAGTCGACCCCCCATTTTGAAGCCAAAAAATAAGTTTTTTCTTATTTCTGGGGAAGAATTTTCTTGAAAAACTAATCTTATATCTTAGAATTTTCTTTCAGGTACGTTATAGTTACATGAAAAAAATCACAGCAAGTTTGGATGTAAAGTTTATTATTGCATGTACGTAAGCGTTGAAACGTGTTTTAGTGAGATGAATATAAGATGCATTTTCTTCATAGTTTTTGAAAAAAACTTACAAAATCACACATACTAGTCTTTAACGAACCTTTATCGTTGTGGAGAGTTGTAAAGCAGGTTTAGAAGACAGACTAAATGCCAAGGAAGCTCAAGAAACTTTGAAAATGCTTTGATAAACAAAGTGCCACGATGCCTTGGAACTTGGTAACGGAACTAGCTCCTAGGACCACACACGCTCGCATGGTTACAAAGCCAGGTTACTAAGCAGCAAACTTTCGAAGCTAGAACTGTGGCTTTCGTTGAGCAGACTTGCCACTGTATTGGCAACAAATATTAGTTTTTTATTCCAGAAATGTGCCAGTGAGTACATGTATCTACAACATTCAGCTTTACGTTAGGAGATAATTCTTAAAGCATTTTAACTTGAACCGCTCAGGTCGATAAGGGAAAAGACATCGTAACTTGTACTGTGTAAAAGTGGATGTTAGTTGACATACGAGACAATTATTATGCTAATTTGTCCAGAACTTTTTTTATCTCAGTTTTTGACCCATGTATAAGTCGAGGGCGATTTTTTGGACCGATTTTTAGGCTGTAAAAGGTCGACTTATACACGGGTAAATACGGTATGTGGCGATCAAGCAAACACTGCATGCTGTAGATCACAATTCTGGTAGTTTCAAAGATACTCTTTGTCTACCATAACAACTCTCAATTATTAATATCATAAAAAAATGCGCTCTTTGTGCAATCTAGTACTCAACTCGATTAGTTTGTGGACAGTTAATAACTTCATGATTGCGCAGATGGCTGATGTGCTTATGCTTTTGATTAATGCAGTAAATTAAGTTGCCAACGATATATAGTCATAGAGCTTAGATACACATGAGAATCCAAACTTGTCGTGTTTAGGCTTCAGGTCTAGGCTCGATTTCCGCCGCTCTCTTATGTCTGGTCTACCCTCCCAGAGAAGAACGGCTGGACGCGTGAGTGGGAAACCATGTCTGTGACTCAATTCATAATTTAATTCATGCGGTGCTCCTGGTCACCGGAAACGTTATCTGATTATAACCTACTGCTCTAAACATTTGTGCATTTGCCGCTCTATTTTTTTTATTTTGGCCTTTCTGACCTATTTTGTTTTACATTATTGCTGCCGAAGGGTGTTTTATGCACGAATGCTGTATTCTATAGAAGAGTTTGTTTTTTTGAGTAGAGCAGCGCCGTTTGACTGTGGTTTAGCAAACTGGTCATGCATGTCAAGATCTGTCAAAGGTGACGTGCTGGTCTGCATGGTTTCTGCTGCAATTTGTCACGTATGTTTTGCTAGTCGGTTTGCTTTACCCATGATGTAGCTCATTTAAAAAATAATTTTGTTGTGTTCGCCAAAGACTGGTGTCGCTATCCTTATCAAACGTAATACTTCTATTTGCCAGACTGTTTAGTCTCTTGAGCTCAACGTTTAGCTTTGTTGACCTTGATATCTGGTTTTCTGGAACCCAAAGATTCATTGCTGGCTGAAAAATGAACACAGCTTGCCTATTGACAAACCTTTCTAGCGTTTTTCGTTGTGAATTTATAAACTTTCGATATCAATTGTCCCTGAGGTCCTCTCGTATACCATTTATCAATTCCACATCGTCTGCCATCACGGGCCGCAATCCAAACTGGTGAGATAATTTATGCCCGACTTAAACCTGTAGGCGGTTATCTGATTGGTTAAGACTAACAAAAGAATCCTCACGCATCCAGCCGTACATTCGGGGAAGGAGTGCGGGCTCATTTCCTGAACAGTGGCTGGTAATCGAGCCTACTTCAGGTCTTGATATAAAAATTGCCACACTTATTTTCCAGAAAAGATTGTCATCTTTGTAGGTGAGATGAACGTATAAGTCGTAATCCTTCACAAAACGCAGCATTCTTCACGAAGAGCGAGCACACGATAAAACAAGCTGTTGCACTCTCATCACCAGTTTCATGGGTTGTGGTTTGTTCTTGAATGAATGAATGAATGAATGAATGAATGATTGATTGAATGAATGAATGAATGAATAAATGAATGAATGAATGAATGAATGAATGAAAGACTTTTACCTCTTTGTTTGACCACAAGGTTATTTTAAACAGAGAACATAATTTGCTCTTTCAACAACAATGCGCTCTAGAAATGCACCAATGGCAAAGCTTTTTACATTGTGGCTTCCCAGTTTTTCGCAACATTAATCTAAGAACACCTGGTAGTTTTGAGATGTTGTTTACTTGCTGCAGTGACGAAGTTTCAAGGTAAATTAGCAAGTTTACAGCAAGTAAGCAGCCCCAACAGCCAAGATAACTTTCAAATATGTTGTGCCGACATGTATTTGGAAAGATTTCTAGCGAATTTCCAGGATTTCACATGTTTTTGTGAATTTTGCAGATTTACTTGAAATTTGCAGCTGCGCAACCGCGCAAAATATCGGAAACCGTGACTTAATTAGGCCACAGGTAAAATACAGGCAGCAGTCACTTTTCTGAGACATAAGTAACACATCACTCTCATGCAGTGACTTTTCTTTATGGACACTAATTATCAGTGTCCAGTATATAACTTGCTAATGTACCCTGAACAGAAAGCTTCCTACATGTACAAGTTAATACGTTTTTGTTACTAAAATACAACCTAGTCGAGTGGCATAACTGTGTCACAGGTAAATACTCGATTTCTCAGTCCACTGTTTGACCCCTCAATCTAGACCTTAATTATGACCTGGGCTCTAGGTTCATGTGGTTTCAAGTTATTAGTTACAGGTACTGTTGCTTGCTTTAAGTATTAATGTATAATAATGTTAATAATTATTGATAAGACATATTTGTTTATATATAATGATTACAAAGGGCCTTGTGCATGATGTTGGTGCCCAACTGTGTAACAAAAACGGTCTCACGCTAGATTTCTTATTATTTCTCATCATTCTTAAATGCAGTGGTTGTAAAACTTGGCAGGATTAAACTTTCATCTATGTGTACCCGAAAAGCAAAATTTTCTGTCTGAAAGAGATTTATAAGAAGAACAGTAACAAAATTCCGAAAACAGATCAGGCAAAAAGTACCGTTTCCCCCCCAATTTTTTGACCAAAAAGTAAAGTGCATTATTTTAATTTTTAACTTCTTAGTGTGTACAATTCAGTGTCTCGAAAGTGCACCTAAATTTTGCTTTAAAATGGTAAGACTCTTTCTTTTGTGATTGTATTTGTTAAAAAAATATGATTAAAAAACTAGTGTGAGACCACATCCCTTACCAAACCTGGTGATATGGGCCATATATGGTCCAAGTATGGAAATGGTATGGCATGGACTATGGCTCATATATGGGTAGTATATGGCTTTAGTATGGGCTATTGCTTCCGTATCAAAACCATACATGGCACTGTCTTAATTCAGTGTTGATTCCATTGTCTTTAACTATGGGATTGCTACGTATTTGGCAAAGTTCCATATATTTCCCATGGTATCTGGTATGGGAATGATATGGCTTTTTTTTATTTTTTTATTGCGTTACTTACTCCACTTACAATGTGATACTTACGCTACGTACATTACACATTACATACAGTAAAATTTTCTAATCTTTTTTTTTTGGCACACACACACACACTTACATACCTATACCCGTAAAATGCACTCATTTAGTTTTGGAGGCGTTACATTAAAATAGCTCTTTCTTTAAGCTAGTTAAGATAATTGTCCCAAGAGATTGAAGAAGATTATTTCATAAATTTGCTGTTGTTGTTCTCCCCACACCTTAAAAAGGAAACGAATATCTGAAATTGTTTTCATGCATAAAGGCTCCCCACTTTACATTAAATTTCTCTAAATTTCCATTTTGAATAGCGTAGCGTCTCTCCACTTCTAAGCAGGTTACAAAGTTCTGTATGCAAAGAGCTGGTGATGGAAAAAGGCGCATCGATTTGGACCAGTGGATGTGATATCTGCAGATAAGGAGAAAGTGGTGGGACAAAATATTTGAGGCGTTATCAACGAAACCTAGACAGGATTGAAAAGAGAAAACATTGTTCGGAAAACATGCCCTTTTGCTCATCCACTGTTTAATTTCATTCCAAAAAGCTTGAACAAAAATACATTCCCAGAACAAATGTAAAATAGTTTCCGGGTGTTTTTTACAGAAACTGCAAAGGTTATCAGCGGCGATACCAATTTTGAATAAATAACTGTTTGTAGCTATTCTTCTATGAAGGAATTTAAACTGAAAGGTTCGCAATTTCGATTCGCGGGTGCACAAGAAAGCCAAACTGTATGAGCTACGCCAATCTATATAGTCCACGGATTGAGAGTTGCAATCTGAGAGCCATTTACTTTGACTTTTATGTGGAATAGAAGCTATTTGCTTGATAAGCATTTTATAGGCTACCTTACAAAACTCCGTTGAAGCCAGCAGATTACTTAAATCTTCTACAGTGTTTGTTACTGCCTGAGTGCATGCAGGCACAAATTGGTTTCATTTTGGAGACTGCACTTACAACACTTTGGTACTGGAGGAAATTAGTTTTGACAGAAAATTTCTCCTTAAAGGCATCAAAGGTTAAAAAATGGAAATTTTCATCAAGTAGGTGGTTTCGAAAAAGGATTCCCGCCTTGTACCAATTTTTATAGTAAATAGGCTTATTATCAATTCGCACGAAAGAGTTATGCCAGATTGGAATATTAGAGAGATCAGGGGGCTGTTTTTTAAAATTAAGGCACGACCAAATTTCAATCAGTTCTTTAGTAAAAGGGTCATCTATTTCCAGCGAGGCAACATCACTGACATTTAGGTTACCAGTAATAAGTAAATTAGCATTATACTTTGCGAGAAAAAAGTCCAGAAAAAGTTTCCATTTCCCTTTGTTACTTGGATCTAAGTACTTTTGAATCCATTTCGCTTTCAGGGCGCGGTTGAAAATTTGAATGTCCAACATTTTAAGTCCGCCAGTTGCGTAATCATTGATCATTTCTACTCGTTTAATTTTGTCCCGTTTGCCATCCCATAGAAATTGGTACAAAAGATTGTTTATGTCTTTCAGCTGACTACTCGACGTAGGGAGCGGAGACATAATATAAACTAACTGCGAAGCTAGTAGGCTCTTAATAACCACTATTTTCCCGAGAAGCGTTAGTCTCCTAAACTGCCAATTTTCAATTGTTTTAGAAATGGTCTCCTTTTTCTCTTCATAATTCAATGTTATAGATTCTTCTTTGATGGTAGATAACCAGACTCCCAGAGCTTTAACTTTGTGGGAAGGCCACGAAATGTTCTTGTAAGCAGGTATTTTTCTTCGTTGAAAACGCATGGCGCCGATCCAAAGTGCCTCTGTTTTCTCATAATTAATTCTAAGACCGGAAATGGATGCGAAGGAATCTAGCAATCTGAAAGACTGCTGCATCGATTTCTCTGAGCCATCTAAAATTAATGTAGTATCATCTGCGTACTGACTTATTTTGCATTCCGTGTCTAAAACACAAATCCCCTTAATTTGATCACAGTTCCTAATAGCATTACCTAGTATTTCCACACATAAAATAAAGAGATAAGGAGAAAGCGGGCATCCTTGCCTAACACCTCTATTAAGCTGGAAGAATTCTGAGGACCACCCATTATTTTGTATACTGCTGCTTATATCTGTGTATAACAACCTAATCCAGGTAATTAAGGAATCTCCAAAATTATAGAAGCGAAGACTTTTTTCTAAAAATTTCCATTCCAAAGTATCGAACGCCTTTTCAAAATCAATAAATAGCAACATACCCGGAACGTTCTGCTGTTCTGCATAACTTATTACACTATTTAGTAGCCTGACATTTTCACCAATCGATCTGCCCTTAAGAAAGCCTGTTTGATCATTGTTTATAATATCGGGCAAAACCCTTTTCATTCTCGTCGCAACAGCTTTTGCTGCAATCTTGTAATCACAGTTCAATAGACTTATTGGTCTCCAGTTTTTTAAAAACTGTTGAGGTTTATTTTTCTTCGGAATCAAGGTTATTAAACCCCTTCGTTGTGAAATAGAGAGATGGCCTTTAGAAAAAGACGAATTCAGAGATGCAAGTAAATATGTTGACACGTCGTTCCAAAAAACTTTATAGAATTCCGCTGGGAGGCCATCTGTCCCAGGGGACCTACCCATCTCCATTGTCTTGAGACTTTCAAAACATTCCGCTGCCGACAGCTCTCCTTCGCAAGATAATTTTTGCTCATCAGTTAATTTTGGCGCCATATTCTCGGGAAAGAAAATGTCGTCATATTCATTAGAAAGTTCCTTATCGGTAATAGAAGTGTAAAGGGACTCGTAATACTTTTTTGCCTCCTGCAAGATTTCTACATCCGTAGAGATCCTAGTATCATCGTCAATAACGAGATTTCTGATAGTTTTACTATTGAAATGTCGCTTTTCTAGACTGTGGAAATATTTTGTGTTCCTTTCCCCCTCATTATACCATTTTACTTTTGATCTTATTATTGCCCCTTGAGTTTCATAGCCAATTATTTCTTCTAATTGTTGTTTCTTTATTCGCAGTTCGGTCTGCAAAATTTCTTTATGTGGTTCTGAAGGGTTATTTTCCTCAAGTTTTCTTTCGAGTGCAAGGACTTCTTTCTCTAAAAAATATTCCTTCTGTTTGAGGCGTGACTTTTTCTCTTTGGCATACTGGATTGAGGTCGCTCTAATTTGCATCTTGATAACGTCCCATAATAAAATTTCGTCAACTTCGTTCTGACCTTCATACTCCTTTGAGACGTCTGTAATTGTTTTCCTAATTAGGTTTATATA
>JAHPZR010055862.1:62500-82500 GCA_019787425.1 Platygyra sinensis | reverse complement strand
ATGTTATCATTCAGCGGTCTTTTTGCAAAATTCTCAGTGTGGCTCCTGTGCAGTTCCAAGAGAGAAACTCTAATGGCATCGCAGAAAATACAGTTGGGAACAGGAGTCCGTAAAGTGATTTGGCCCATTCTAAACAGCAATTTTAGTTGCTATAAATTGTAATTTTCCCCAAGGTTCATGTAAACACTTGATTACCCTTGAACCTAAAGCTTACCTTTTCTTCTCAAAATTGTTATCATTCAGTGGTCTTTTTGCAAATTCTCAGTGCGGCTCCTGTGCAGTTCCAAGAGAGAAACTCTAATGGTGTCGCAGAAAATACAGTTGGGAACAGGAGTCCGTAAAGCGATTTGGCCCATTCTAAACAACAATTTTAGTCGCCAAGGAGAAAAAGCTAGTCGCATTGGCAACCGTAGTGGTCACAATTTCGAGCCCTGTAATAAAAATCATAAACGGCATTCACTCGCGATAAAGTTTGTCCGCCATTTTATCAAGCGTAGTTTAATGTAAAACAGTCAATCAAATTTAAGAAATATGTTATGGTTATATAAGCAAGCTTTCATTTGGAATTGAACCAACTCAGTTTGCTGGACTCGGAATAAAGGCAAAATATGCTCAATGCCAGAAGGGCGCGATTTTTTTTTTTGCTGGCGCGAAAGGCAAAAGCAAAAACCTCAAAAAGGAGCAATGGGCGTGATTTAGGCAAAAAGCAAAATTTGCCAAAAAGGCAAAAATGGCAAATCGCGCCTGCAATGGGCGTAATAAGAGCAGCGTAAAATACGGCCCGATGTGTTACGCTACTTTCGAAGTTTAGAATAGAGAGCGTGTGTGATTTTGACTCCTTGAAGGAAAGGCACAAGCGCTTTTGAGATGTAGCTAAGATGTAAGGAAACTACATAAAAATTGCTACAAGATGGCATTCGTTTGAAGAGGAACAAGTGAATAATCTGCGAATTACAGCAATTATAAAACAAATTTTCTTCCGAATTTTGAAAATTTTGATTTGGGTACCAACATCGTGCGCGAGGCCTAAGACATGTTTTTGCTGAATGCTGAGTTCATGTGAACACAAGGATATATTATGCAGACACTTTTCTCTTTGGTATCTGTATTAACAGGGTTCTACTCTCTTCCATAATGAACCATTGCTTTAAAAGTCTACACTTGATTTGCAGAACTGTATTCATCAAGAAAATTAATTTGTTTTCAGATAAACCAAATGTCAGTCTTCTATTTAAAGAAGCTTCTCCATTTACTGTAACCTTCACCTTAACAGCAGATGACAGTAGCAACTCTTTGCAGTATTATACACTGCAATACCGTACAGATGACAGCAATGGTTGGATAAAGAAAATCTCAAAAATTCCTCCAACAAGAACGTCCTATGAATTACGTGATTTGCAGCCATACACTGAGTATATAGTTGAGTTATATGGGACAAATAAACACTTTACAAGTGACTCATTCCAAGTTAAAGTACGAACTTCTACACATGGTGAGCTATATTTTTGAATTTGCCTGATGGGTGTGGATGGAAGCCATGTCCAGATAGAAATACAGACAGGGTCTAAATTATAAGCCCTATTGTACAGTTCCAGAAAATATCCATACTCCTCCCACAGAAGGGACTGGAATCTCCTGGGGGTAGGGGTTCTGTAAGGCCAAAAAATTTAAAGAAATGTATGAAGCTTTATTGGAATTTCCAGAGGGGTGGGGGGTCTTAGATAAAATCCCTTCCATGGGGGAGGTATGGATATTTTCTGGAATTACACATTTAAATATTTGCCATTAATTATTATTGTTGAACAATTGTTGTTGCAGTTAGAGTTAGTAAAATAAGCAATGAGATGCTTTGTAAGTCCCATCGACAATGTGCATATTTAAACCTGGAACCCAAGAAATTGAGACTTGTTAGTTCTCTTTAATCAAGAATATTTACATGTACCGGTATACTTGCCAACTGAGATTCCCTTCAGTTTGTCACTGTTATCTAGATTTGTGGGTGGCAATACCAGGCCTCCTACTGACTGGTTTGATTGTCACTTTTTCTTCAGTTCCTGAACCTCCAAACAATGTTATGGTAGATGCTGTTAATAGCACAGCAATTCATGTAAAGTGGATGCCTCCCTTGAAGCCTAATGGGCCATTGAAAGCATATACAGTCTCGTTTCATGAAACTGAGAACTTTGTCTTGGGCACTGTTCGTAAGGTATCAGTCATGTCCAATGTTACAGAGGCTCTTATTGGTGGTCTGGACCCATATACCAACTACACTGTGAAAGTAATTGTTCAAAACATAGTAGGTACTGCAGACAGCTCTAAAGTGGTGATACGAACAAGGCAATCAGGTAAGATGTCAACGTATGTAAAACAAACCCATTCTTTGTTACTGAGGATTAGTTTGCTAAAATAATGGGTGATTCCAGAAAATATCCATACCCTGCCACAGGCTGCATCAACATTTTAACCCCCGCCCCCTTGCCTTTGGAAATTCCAAAATGCTCTAACCTTTTCATTCCAAAATGCTTCAACCCTTTGGAATCCCTGTTTGACTGCCTAAAACTTCCATGAGCAGGAATTTTTTTTTGCTTTTTCCCCATCAAGAAAAAAGTCTGCTCACAATTTTCGATCAACTGCAACTCAAGTTTAATAACGTTGTGGTACACCGTAGCCTCCTGCATGATAATGAATATTCTTTTTTAACCATGCAGCCGTAGGCTGGGCGGGTCATGTTCTGCCTTCGTTTTTTTTTTTAGTTTTGTCGGTTACAGATCCCAAACCTCCGCGGATGATGTCATCATCAGCCAATTACAGGCCATTTCTCAGCTCTTTTCTTCATACCTCCCCTTGGGAGAGTTTTGCCTAGTTAGCGAATTAAATAAAATTGCAGTTAGTTGGGGAGGGTTTATTTGGTCAAAATTGGGCCAAAATCCCTCGGAGATGCACGTCAAGGCATTTGCAAGGATAAAGAATGTAACATAGGACCAGTTGCCGGCTGCTAAAGCTGAAATTATCCAGAGTTAAGCTGTATTTTCAGTTTGTTTGCATGTTCATGAACTTTCGAAGGGAATATTCAATGCGCTAAAGAAGGTATTACGTCTGTCGTCATTCATGGACTCCGCTGTTGGTGATAAATAAGATCGTGTTTACTGGAATGCCATTATGGTGATCGTGTTTACTTCACCAGAAGCAATGGTGGAGTTTTCTGGGTAAAAAAAATAAAACCTTGGCTTTGAACATATGCAAATATACATATATTATATGTGACCTTCCATGGGAAAACATACATTAACTCATAGCCGTTAAACGGGCAAAAACAAATGGATAAAGAACGGCAAACGAATGCTCAAAGAAGGCGTTTAAACACTCTCCTTAATCGTTTAAATGACCAAAAAAAAATCTTGAACAGATGAGGATAACCGTTTAATTGGGCAACAGAAATTTGTAAATGCATTATCATAACCATTTAAACGGGCAACGAAAATTTTATAAACAAATGACGTAACCATTCAAACGGATCACTAAACTTAATGAACCGATTAGCAAAACCGGGTCACTGTTCAAGTAGAGAATGAGCTAGTAACTGTTGTTTCGCAAGTGTTCGAAAAGAAAATGATTATTAAGGCATTTAAGAAAGAGAAATCGTTCAACAATTACAAGCACAGATTTGGAACAGTCTTATTTATTATAAATGACTTCGTACAATGTTAAAAACAAAATAATGTCTGTGTCCACTGCGTTGTTCTCTGTCTTGGTTTAAACTGTTGACTGTTTCAAACGACTGAAAATTACAGTAATGTTTTAAACTTACATGTAAGCGTACATTTTAAAATCACCTTTTTTCTACGTTAACTGTTCGACTGCAAATATACCTCCCGGAGTAATTCCATCAGTGAGCAACCATATAGTAGCTCCAGTGTGAATCCAAAAGTGATATGAGATCGTAAGCCATGCAGAAATGCGAGCGAAGATGCCAGATTTAGCAGAATAACTGAGAGGAAAAGGTTAATGAATTACTTTACAACCTCGAGCTTAGCTGAATCGAGCTGTACGCAATAAGCAAACTCAAGCTTACATTCCTGCCCCGTTAAATGCGTCGTGGGTAAGCATTTAAACAATGGTCCAAGTGTCCCTCAATGTCAAAACAATACTCCCATCTTACAGATACTTCTAATCTAAAACTGATGTTCTGATTCTACAAGTTTCAACTTCTGAAGAAAGAGGAAATGCATGTTCAACATAGAAATTTCTTGAAATGTGTTCACCGTCCACATTCCTCCACGGCCTCAAGAAGAACGCACCTGTCGATAGGGCGCTCCAGCTCTGATGACTTTGTCTTTACTTTTACTCGGCGCACACATCCATCTCTTCCAGGCATGACTTCGACCACTCTCACCATTGGCCAGCAACTACTAGGAAAATTGTCATCTACTGTCAACACAATGTCATCAACAACTAATTTTCTGCGTGGAAAGTTCCACTTCTGCCGCTGCTGTAACAAGAGGATGTACTCATGAGACCACCGTCTCCAAAATTGGTCCACGAGATACTGTACTTGCCGCCATCTCCTGCGGGGAAAAGGTATCTTCCTTTCTGAAGATTCCTGGGGGTAGAACTGATCCAGAAGCAAGTAGAAGCAAATGGTTCGGGGTGAGAGCTTTTAAGTCTCTTGGATCCTGAGACACCTTTGTGATAGGTCTACCATTAATTTATAATCGACTCTACACAGGAGAGTCATCAAGGATTTATTGCTAAGAATTTGCTCCTTCAGTAGGGCATTCAAGATCTTCTGCTTGGTGTGAATACATCGCTCCCAAATACCACCGTGGTGTGATCCAGAGGGAAGATTGAACATCCAGCGAACATCTTGCTGTAACAAGTACTCATGAATCCGCTGAGTGTTCCACTGTAGGATGTTAGCACGGATATCCTTGTCTCCACTGACAAAGTTGGAATTGTTATCGGTTCTCACCAACACTGACTTGCCTTTCCTTGCAGTAAATTGGCGTCGTGCATTTAGGAATGAATCAGTATCTAGGGAGTGAACAACCTCTATGTGGACTGTTCTTATGTTTAAACAAGTTAAGATGCACCCATATCGTTGGACTTGGCTTGTACCTTGTTTCACTAAAAACGGGCCAGAGAAGTCGATCCCTACATGGCTGAAAGGTGGTTGACCAGGCGACACTCGTTCCTCAGGGAGATCTGCCATCTTCTGATTACAGACCGGGGCTTGTCTTCGCCTACAGTCAAAACACTTTGCGAGCAACTTGCGTACCACCAAATTTGCATGAATAACCCAGAACTTGCCTCGCAACAGGGACAGAACATACTCTCTTCCTGAATGTTCAGACACCAAATGATAGTGGCCTACTATCAAGTTTGTCACATAATGATTTTTCGGCAAGATAATTTGGTGCTTAGCATCCTGGGGCAGTGAGGCACAATGCAAACGTCCTCCGACTCTTAGCACACCATCGATGAGGACAGGGTCTAAACTAAAGACACTACTACTCTTCTTAACGCAACTTGGCCTAGGCCGTGTGCTTGTATCTTCTTTATGATTCTTCGTCGCTTTCAGACTTTCAATCTCTTCCTTGAAGTGTCCCTCTTGAAGACATTTGATGATACCTCGTTCAGCATCTCTCATCTCGATAGTAGAGATTGGCTTCATGGATTGGCTTCCTTTCTGCTTCACTGGCTCCCTGAACGCTTGACAGCATGCTTTACGAAGGTTGGTTTTAAACCTTAGGATCCAGGCAACGAACTTCTTAAGATCATGCCATGAAGAGAGTCTGTTAAATACTTCATCCATTTTAACAGTAGCTCCTTTCATGTGCATAGTGCCAACTGAGATTGTTTTCTTGACTTCAGGGTCATCGCTAGCAATCTTCTCAACACTGGACTGATTTGGCCACTTACCTTTCTGCTCCACAAGAAGGACGGGCCCATTTTCGACCGGGTAGCTGTTAGACGGGCCTCAACCTTAAGTCTCCTTGACGCATCATCAGTGGGGTTCAACTAAGTTGGGACATGTCTCCATTGGACAACAGTAGAACCATCAAGAATTCGATACACTCTGTTTGCCATGGTGTGAAACCTTGTGTTACTGTTGGCAATGTACTTCAGCACTTATGTATCATCTGTCCAGAAGACTGATTCATCCGCAGACAACTCGAACTCCCTTCTTATCATCTTGTCAAGTCTGACAGCCACAGGTACTGCAGACAGTTCTAGTCGTGGTATGCTAATGGACTTGAGGGGGGCAAGTCTCAACTTGGCCATGAGAAGCGCACAATGCACTTGGCCTCCTTCATGTTTGAGACGAAGGTAGGTGACTGCACCATAACCAATCTGTGATGCATCACTGAAGTGATGAAGTTGGCATGTGGAGATCTTCACAAACCCGAATGGTTTAACACAGCAGTCAATAGAAAACTCTTCCAGTCGAGGGAGTTCGAAAAGCCATTCTTTCCAGCACTTCAGGCTTTCCTCCGGATGGCTTCATCGCACCTCAGTCCTCTTCTTCATAGATCGTGCAGGACAGCTTTAGCAGGTAGCACAAATGGACTAACAAAACCAAATGGGTCATACACTGAACTCACAACAGATAACATCGCACGGCATGTTGGAGGTTTGTCCTTAAGCTTCACTTTAAATCCAAACGTGTCTAATTCTTAATTCCATCTAACACCAAGGGCCTGCTCGATTGGCATGTCTTCACAATCAAGCTCTTTCACAGAACTTGCCCTCTCTGATTCAGGGATAGTTGCAAGCACCTTTGGAGAGTTACACTAGCCATTTGGTTAAATGGAAGCCTCCTTTCATTGACAGCTCACTGAGTTTAGAAAGCTTGATGGCCATACTTTCGCTCTGAACTGACTTCAAGCAATCATTGATGTAGAAGTTTTTGTTCACAGTTTCAACAACATCGGGGGGAAAGGTAGCACTGTTATCCTTGACTGTCTTGCGCGAGGCGAATCCAGCACAACTTGGCGATGATACCGCCCCGAACAAGTGAACTTTCATTCGGAAATCTTGAGGCTCCTTGTTCATATCATTCTCAGGCCATCACAAAAAGCGCAACGAATCACAGTGATCTGGAGCAACTTGGACCTGGTGGAACATGGACTTGACGTCTGACATCGAGGCTATACGTTCTTGACCTAAACCTAAGTAGCACACCAACTAAGGAGTTATTAAAGTCTGGTTCTTGCAACAGGAGGTCATTCAGTGATGCATTTGCATGTGATCTTGCCTACACATGACACAATTTTTGCTTGGAGCACCAGTTCTCTTGGGTCTGGAATTGCCATTGCCTTTAGCTTGGTTATCATCTCCCACTCTGGTGGCAAAGTTGTTGTTCTTAAACTTTGGGTTGCCAGCCCATTTCTTTTCCTTTACTTGATCTTTGGACCTTAGGATGTCTCCAAACACAGGATGCGAAGATGTACGAGCTTCCTTCGCAACAAATGCAACAATGTCATCGAACCTGATTTCTCTATCCTCCCCTTCTGTTATGTTATCAGCAGTCGAGCGCCATCTCTTTCTTAAGTTGAATTGCAATCTTTCGACAACTCCTCTAAGGCTGTCAGGATTTTCGATCTTACTACCATAGCCAATACTCTTCAAAGTGTTCTTACAACTTGTAAGCAGGGTTGAAAGTTTCTGTAAACCTTTACTGTCTTTGGCCTTAAGTGCTGGTCCCTTTGTCACTCTGTCTACCTAGGCTGTGGCAATTCTGTAGCTTTCTGCATATCTCTTCTTCAATATCTTACAAGCTTCAGAGTAGCCCTCATCAGGGTCCATGGCCAAATAGCTATGCATTAGCTCTTGCACCTCTCCTCTGGTGTACTGTACAAGATAATACAGTCTCTCACTATTACTGCTGGTTTTAGTTTCAATAAGGCACTCAAAGGCTTTCACAAAGCCGCAGTACTGGATTGGTCCCCACTGAAGATTGGTACCTCTTGTTTTGGTAGGGTTAAAGATAACGCACTTTGGTGCTGCTGAGTGACGAGGCCTTCCATACATTTTGCCTGCCTTTCTTGAAACTCAATCACCCTTTGAATTGTCTCAACATTCGAGGTTTGGGGGCTTGCTGCATTAGCAAGGAGAGGTTTACTCTCAGGAGACCATCGAGAAGCCAGAGGGTCACATGTTTTAACAACCGGTTTCTTCTTTTCCTGCAAAGGTTCCTTTACTTGTAATAAGGTTCCTTCATGTTTTGCTTCAACCTCACCTCTACGCTCAAGGTCATCTGCGTCAGCATACACCTGTTCTCTGGCTGCAGTTTAGGCTAGGCCAGAATAAATTTTAGCAGTTCTTCCTGCTGTTGCAACTGAAACTTCTTCTCTGCTAATGCCTGTTGTTCCTCAGATACTTTCAACTTTGCCTCTAGGGCCTTTCGCTTTGTAGCTTCTTCAACATACTTCAGTCGGGTTGAGCTAGTTGAACTGCTACTTCTTGAAGACTTTGATCTCACACTACTTCTTCTAGATCTGATACCTGAGCCTATTTGACTGACTGAATCTTTGGGCAAAATATCTACTTGAGCTGGTGGTGTAAGTGTAAATAGAAGCTCTGAGATCCTAGACCCAGCTCTTTCCTTTAACTCTTTAACTGCACAATGTTCACTCTCAAAGTACTCGCGTGACTCCGTGATACTATTTTCCTCCATGAGACCCTTTGTGTAAACATCATGAGCTCCTGTGAAATTGACAAATGCTTGATCTAATTCCATAATCTTCACCTTAACAGTAGCAACATTTCTCTCCCTGTGCAATAACTCGGAGAGCTTGTTTCGCTTCTTGGTAAAAGGTAAAGGTAAAGTCTGCATACGAGCCAAGTGGCCCAACAGGCCGGAGCTTATCCCGGTTTCCTTAGCATGAAGCGACTGAGAGTATTTCTACTCCCCCCTGGATGGGATGCTAGTCCATCGCAGGGTTACCCCCCAGCATTAAATTCGCCGGTACCCATTTATACACCTGGGTGGAGAGGGGCACTGTGAGAGTAAAGTGTCTTGCCCAAGAACACAACACAATGTCCCCTGGCCAGGGCTCGAACCCGGACCACTCGATCTGGAGACGAGCGCTTCTTGGTAAGCACTGATTTAAACCCACTTCTCGTCTTCTTAAGTTGCCGAATTCTTTCCACATGAGCAGCTTCTTCATCAAGAGTCACATTAACTTTTCTTAAACGACAGAGGTCTCTGTCCAGTGGAACGTAAATATCTGGGTTCAATGCCCTGCCAAGTGAATCCATACCAGTATCGATACCAACCACACAATCACACAAAGCCTTGAAGTTGTTTCTCGAGTCATGTTTCAAACTAAGAATATGTTTTGTTAAAACATGGCACTATCTACAACTTGTAGTATGCGTTAGAGGAAATGTACAGTATTTCGAAAATTATAGATCTTTAAGAGGCTGTACAATATTTCGAAACTTATAGATCTTTAAGAGGCTATAAAAGCACTTAAAGATCTATAATTTTCGAAATATTGTACATTTCCTCAAACACATACATTAAGTTGTAGATAATGTCGTGTTTTAACAAAACGTATTAATTAATTGTTATATTTCGAAAACAATCCACTCAGTCCGAGTTTTTAGACGTTTTCTATTGGGGTCACGTGACATACCAAATATGGGCGTGGTTTGAAACATTTAAAGGAAACGTGAATCAAACAAACAGGGTAAACTTTGATGCCCACTGGACTTCAGGACCAAAATAAGGAGGTTTTGAGATTCCCTTAGCAACAGACTTGTAGTTAAGTTTTTCCCCCCTTAAGCGGTCATGGCGAATTCAAAACTGGAATATTGGGTTCTGTGGAAGTGCTAGATTGTTGTAGACAACCAATCATAGAACCATAAGTAACAATT
Organism: Platygyra sinensis; assembly: GCA_019787425.1. Classification (NCBI taxonomy): domain Eukaryota; kingdom Metazoa; phylum Cnidaria; class Anthozoa; order Scleractinia; family Merulinidae; genus Platygyra; species Platygyra sinensis. Next base: position 72,618 of record JAHPZR010055862.1, on the reverse strand, counting down.
GACAATTGAAGGTACTAATCTGTAATTTTCTCTCTCAGCTCCTAGTAAACCACGTGAGCTTGGCGCAAACACCACTGGACCTCATAGAGTGCGTCTAAGATGGAAAAAGCCAAAGAGAGCAAATGGCATTATAGTTTTATTTAGAGTAAGAATGTTCTGGAGATTTAAGAATGTGAAGGGAGGTTACAAATATGAGAGTTATCAAATTCCTGCAAAGGTAACAACCAGAGCTGGAAAACGGCGATTTGCCCGTGACATGTTAAATCATGCAGTACACAGTTTGGAGCCTGTCAGAGACATTGAACTAAAAAGAGTGCAGCCTTTTGCTATCATATCAATTCGGGTATCAGAAGCAACAAGAAATGCAGACAAGGAACTTTTGTGGAGTCCATTTTCTAACAACCAAACTATTCAGACTATGGAAGGAGGTAAGGATGTTGATGTTTTAGGATGAATTGTAGAATTTTCAAAGGTAACAGTGGCTTTTGATTAGTGACATGTCCGAATTTACCATCAGTTGAAACAACTTTTGCATGTGAACTAGCCAGAATATACACTAGCTAAGTTTTGATCAGTGCAGTATATTTTTTATGTACAGGGTACCTTACTGCTCACAAGGTCTGGAATATTTGATACTCTTAACACTATTGGCTTGCATTGTCAAATTACATGTAGATAAATTTGAGAGAAACTGAAAATGTTATCTCCTGTGGTCTTCACTATAGCTCCAAGTGCACCTCGCAATGTTAAAATCCAGGAGAAATCAGCTACATCTTTGCTTGTGACTTGGAAACCACCAGAGTACCCAAATGGAATTATTCAACAATACAGGATACTCTACTCTGACAATTCTGGAAAGAACTACAGCACTTCAGGCATTACTAAAGGCTTGCAAAATGAAACATTGTTTTATTTGTTATCTGGTCTCAAAGAGGATACAGAGTACAAGATTTATGTAAGTTCCTTGTCTTTTAATAATTATTTAAGTACATGTACATGCATTTCGATTGTGCAAGAAGCACATATGCTTCATTGCTTTTTTTTGCATGTGTCAGTGGAGTTGTTTACAACACAGAACATGGGAAGAAATGAAAGTTCAGGTTAGGAGAATCCACTGGGAAATTAGGTTTAAATATGACAAATAGAACACACAGTCCGATGAAAGGAAAGTGGTGCAACTTTATTATTTGGTGCCTGATTGTGTTACATCTATGTTTATATCTTTTTTTTTTAAATTTAGGAAATCTGTCTTTTGTTTTTTCCTTAGTACAGTGCTCAATACATTAAAGTAGAGCATAATATACATTGAAATAAAAGGAAAAACTATACTTTTACACCTACATCACAAAACAGGCTTGTAGGGATAAAAGTGTAGTTTTTTTTTTCCAATATATATATGTTATTTACCGGGCGGGAGGTCCGTATGGGAAAAAACTGTGCCCGAGGTCTTGAGTACGGCCCAAGGCCGAGGGCCGTACTCAAGACCAAGGGCACAGTTTTTCCCATACGGGCCGACTTAGCCCAGTAAATAACATGTTTATTTTTTTCTGCGGTAATTTGGTTTTACAGAGTACTAATGGGTTTGTTTACGCAACTCTTGTCATTGAATCAGCTTGTGCACCGTCTACTAACGATTTATAAAAAATCTTGGCAACGAGCGAATAATTCAGATAGTAGGCAAAGAAAGATGTATTAAAGAACATATATAGTTTCCGAACTACTTTATGTTAGTTGCATTTATTTAACCAGTTAAGTTTTCCAAAATTGTTTTTCCGGTGTGAAATTTCATGCGAAGTTTGAAGTTTACTACAAAAACAATGTCTGTCAGTCGTCACTTTTAAAATCACTTGACTGAAATCAGACTTTTCTACCATAAATTGAACAGCAGAAAGCGAGGAAATTCATTAATTGTATTCTACAGAAATTCTCCTAAATACAGCAACGATCAAAAACGTAAACTTGACTGAATTTGACTCAAATTCTACGGCTAGGGAAGCACAGGTTAAGCGCCATTACAGCGCCAAGCTACAAACAACCAAGCAAACTTTCACAACTTCAAAACACTCAACTCAATTTACTTACAGTGACTTTCCTTGCCATTTCAAAGAGAACGGAGATAAACTTGTGGTGACTAGTCGTCGATGGATGTGTAAAAAAGGCAAAAGATTGCCGATTACCGCTAACTTTTAGGAGCGAAATTTAGGCAGTGGGGCAGACAGTGGGAAAAAATCCGGCCCGTGGGCCGTATTGTAAAAAGCTGGACCGGTCACGTGTGTAAGATTAGCCAATCAAATTCGAGGATTTAGGCATCCGGCCCACTCAGATGCTTGAGAAAAAATAAATGGTTATATTTAGCAATTATTCAATGAGGCTGAGCAGGAGATGAAGAATTCTGCAGATCAAGGAGGGTGTTATCCACAGAGGCCGAAGGCCGAGGTGAATAACACCCTCCGAGATCTGCAGAATGCTTCATATCCTACGAAAGCCGAATTCAATATTTGCTTTATTATTCATTATTAATATTTCCCCGTTCTTAAAGGAGTTTCACCATTTCGCTCTTTGTTTTTCCGCTCACCAAATATAACACAACCTTGTCCCCAGGTTTTCTTGGTCAACGGTTCAATAATCTGCAGCGGGCTGCACTTTTGACCTCATTTTGACATCATCAGTTCAATAATTTGCAGCGGGCTGCACTTTTGATGGCATTGGTTCAATATTTGGTCAACAGCAGCTGGTTATGGTGAATTATGTGTGTGGTTTTAACCAATTAGAAACGGGGAAATATTTTGAATGAATAATAATAATTATATTATTTTATCAATTGGAGTACATTAGATGGTCAGGTAAGTAAACACTAGAGAAGTCGCACTTTAATTTGGCTTTTAATTCGCGTTGGCGTGACTACGTATGGTTTTTCAGACACACAGCCAAAAATCTAATGGCATGTGCAAACAGTTGGTTGTTAACTTTGAGCCCTGAATTTAATTTATGATATTACAGTTAGACTAACAGTATTGGTTATGGCTTGAAAACGTAAAGGAAAGCGGCTATGTGCACAGTGTTGGTGATCATGGCTGTAACAAAATGGCTCAAACTTACTCATCATGCATCTTACCTGCATGATAGTCGTGCATAAAAAAATGATTAACATTCAGTCAGTTAGCATTCCAGTGATGGTGCATTGTTCGTGCCTGAATCTTGTGCTTATTGTGCATGTGTTGTGCACTTATCATGTGCGTGTTGTGAATCAATCATGCTTTAGTATAGTGCATCAATTGTGCCTAATTTTTGAGCTGCAAGAAGACCATCAGCATGTGTTGGATTATGCTGCTGAAACTCTGGCAAGCTGTGGACATTCTAGAAGATCCAGAAAGTACACACTTTATTTCAAAATGACACTGTGGGTTGAGCAGCATGAGAGCAAGGCATTGAATATGCCTCAAACCTGTTGTGTTCCTGGGTGTATGAATATAAGGTTAATTAGGAAGATGGTGTTAAAATTATCTTTCCATAAGTTCCCTGAAGACAAAGAGCTGTTCAGAAAATGGATAGTTGTTATACAGAGAGATATTGGCAAAGAGTTTAGAGTGACCAATTACTTGAGGGTTTGCTCAAGACCTTATCACAGACTTTAAATTGAGTGATTACCTCACATCACTTGCAGGCCATAAAAAAAATTTAAAACCAACAGCAGTGAAAAAAAATGAAGCCTTGGAGCCAAGACTGGCTCATAGCTGCTGGAGCTTATCCCGGTTTCTGTAGCATGTAGCAGCTAGAAGTATTTGTTCTTCCCCAGGATGGGATGCTAGTCCATCGCAGGTCACTCCCAATTTGTTAGGTTTCCCCAACAATCCGCCGGTGCCCATTTATACACCTGGGTGGAGAGAGGCGTGGCACTGTGAGAGTAAAGTGTCTTGGTCAAGAACACAACACAATGTCCCCGGCCAGGGCTCGAACCCGGACTGCTCGCTCCGGAGTCGAGCGCACTAACAACGAGGCCACCATGCCTTCCACAAGACCGACAGCAGTGCTGTCTGTTTTTTTTTTTGGAAGCAAGGCTCTCCAGTGAAGAGGAGTCTCAGAAGAAAAGAAGTCCTGTTAGCTGAAAAATCGTGTTGAAAGAATTGGAAAAAGATACCGCAAACATAGCTTTTGCTATAACCAACATTTGAAAAAACATGGAATTAATTAATTTCATCATCCAAAATCACTTCATAGTTAAAAAGTAAAATCCGGAAGGAACTTTTCATGAACAACACTTAAACCAACATAGCCTTACCCCACATCAGATGGAAAACCTTATCACATTTGGAAATGCGGAGAGCTCAACAGGAAAGGATTCTCCTTGTGAAACCTTCGGCCTTTAAATTTACTTTGCAAGCATTGCAACTCTGGAGAACTGGAGAACTCTTTTATTTTATTTATTTATTTATTAACTTTGCCAACTCGTGGCAGGGACACCGCAACAGCGTGAGCCAATTACTGCGGGCCCGACCCAATCCCACAACCCCAAGGCCTGACCACAACACCGGGAACTCCGTGCCCTGGAGAACAGTAGCTCATTGTGTCCACCTAGATAACCCACTGCTATCAATGTCACAAGCTAGCTTTCATGTCTTCCATCCCATTTGAGCTTTCATTAAAAGCTTTATTGTGCTATTGATCTGTATCAAGAATTTGATCACGCCTTCACTGAGCCTTTGTGGTGCCCTCATGGTTCTTACTACGTATCATGCTCACAATATTATTATGCACAGGTAACAACAGTCAGCAACACACAATAAGGGAGCCTCAATGCACAATAATTTTGTCGAGTTTTGGCTGTTTTGTACACCTTGAAACCACAGTCTAATGCTAGAAATTTGCCTTTACATGTAGTTTGGTTGTCATAAAATGATAATTGAAGGAAATGTCAGTTTCTTTGCAACTCCAAAATAGTTGTTTGAAGTGGATCTATCTCTTTTCTGTGGAGTTAAGTGTGATCTAAACTTTTCATTTTTGAGAAAATTAAGGCTAAATTGGCAACTCTTTAGTTGAGTTTGATTAAAAAACAATGGCTTTTATGTTACAAACTTTGTCCATATTTCAGACAGCGTAATGCCTGTTGGCTCTGCTATCTTTTTGTTCAAAATCAAGTTTCTTTTATAGAAGCATACTGATATTGTGAAGGTAAATCTAGCATTAGACTGTGTCACACAAAAGGGTGATCACAAACATTTTCAACATGGCCAAGAGTTATTGAGTTGGTTTGCTATTATGTTTAAACCCATGTAAACTGTATATCCCAAATTTTGTTATTCACTAAGACAAACCTTTACAGTACAGCTGGTATCCTCCTGTCCAGACCCTCTGCAGGCTTGTCACACAATTGTCCTTCCCATGAACATCTGCTAAAACACAACACTATTTACATAGCCCAATCACAGCACACTTCTAATCACGGCAATTAATGAACTTTGGACTGGAAGAAATTGTGCAAGAGACTTATCCAACCAATAATAGCATGGCCTTTCTGTGAGTGCCAAGATTAAAAACCATTGATTTCAATCATTATCATCAAGAAGCTATAGACATACTACATATGAGGTATCTCATGAAGAAAAAGAAGGACGTTTTTTTTGTTGTTGCATTTGATGCAACATGCAATGTATGGGTTGTAGTTACTGCCTCAAGGGAGCTTGACTGTTCAGTTTATGATTGGCTTTTTACGGGGCATGAACAATATTGATGAATTTGATGATTGTTGAAAACCAGCAATGTTATTGTGTAGTGATTTGGAATCTGAATTTGTTTGAATGCCAATTGATGAAGGTCATTAATGCAAGTGCGGCCGTAACACTACTTGAACAGAGACCTGAAAAAATTCAGGCTCTGAGCGGGATTCGAACCCACGACCTCTGCGATGCCGGTGCAGTGCTCTCCCAACTGAGCTATCAAAGCCACATGAGAGCGGTCGTATATGGGTTAGCCCTTTATATGGGGACGTTTAGACTTGGCCCAAGTACAGTAAAGATGACTAACCCATATACGACCGCTCTCATGTGCCTTTGATAGCTCAGTTGGGAGAGCACTGCACCGGCATCGCAGAGGTCGTGGGTTCGAATCCTGCTCAGAGCCTGAATTTTTTCAGGTCTCTGTTCAAGTAGTGTTACGGCCGCACTTGCATTAATGACTGTTATCACTCAATTGCTACTATGGGACAAATTACTTTCATCTTTACTGTACTTGGGCCAAGTCTAAACGTCCCCATATAAAGGGCTAACCCATATACGACCGCTCTCATGTGGCTTTGATAGCTCAGTTGGGAGAGCACTGCACCGGCATCGCAGAGGTCGTGGGTTCGAATCCCGCTCAGAGCCTGAATTTTTTCAGGTCTCTTTTCAAATAGTGTTACGGGCGCACTTGCATTTATGACCGTTATCACTCAATTGCTACTATGGGACAAATTACTGTCATCTTAACTGTACTTGGGCCAAGTCTAAACGTCCCCATATAAAGGGCTAACCCATATACGACCGCTCTCATGTGGCTTTGATAGCTCAGTTGGGAGAACACTGCACCGGCATCGCAGAGGTCGTGGGTTCGAATCCCGCTCAGAGCCTGAAATTTTTTCAGGTCTCTGTTCAAGTAGTGTTACGGCCGCACTTGCATTAATGACTGTTATCACTCAATTGCTACTATAGGACAAATTACTTTCACCAATTGATGAAGTTTACGACAACTTTTGCATGATTATTGATTGACCATTGATTGACTGATGCCAATTGATGCCAGGTAACAATAATAAATTGATTGCTATTGATTGACTGATTGATCGATTTTCCAATCATCAATTTTATTAATTGTTCTTGCATGCCCTGCTTTTTATTACACAATGAGCCGACACTGATTGGCTCTAATAAAAGTAAGTTTCAGATGAGCTCCAACTGGTCTTTAGGAGTTAAGGGGGAAAAATGCTCTGTTTCAGCAGACGTTCATCTGATGACCCTAAAGTGTGTCTGCATATGAGGCTAACCTGCTGTTGTTTTCTTTCATTTTGTTTTCAAACACCACCCACTGTACACAGTTATGCAGCTATTAAAATTTGTTTAACATGCATGGCACAGCCACTGATATTTTTTTAATCTTCATTGGCAGACAAGCGTACATGTAGTTCTTACTGTGTCTGGCTTTACTTTGTTGTATAGGTTCAAGCATTTACAAGTTATCCTGGAGAGGCCAGCAGTCCAGTCACTTTCAACAGATTAACAGGTAAAAATTGCATTAAGATCAATATTGTTACAGAACACAAGGAACATAACCAGATTGCTGGGTGTTGGAGCAAGGAGGTCCAAGATAAATAAAATATATTAGGAGAAAGCCATGTACTGTATGGATGAATTTTTTGCTTACCTACTTCAGAGTTTGATATAGAGCTAGAACAACAGTGCTTACATGTAGAGCTGCATAAATTACATTTTTTGCTTTACTTTACATAGATTAGATTCCCTGGCATTTTTAAACATTTTAGAGTAAGCAAAAGCACAAAAATAAACCACATATGTGCAGTTACAGAGACAAGATCAGGTTTCAAGACATTTGTTCATTTAAAGTTGAATAAATGAAGGGCCAAAATATTGCTAGAGACATATCAACAAAAAGAACTCAACTTGACTGATTTGTAAAACTGATAAAACAAGAAATTGTTTTTCTTTTCTTTGCCATGCAGAAATTGAATGTGCAAAAGTGAGTTAATTATTGACTTTGGAGGACAAAGTAAACTTGAATACAACAGAACTTCCATCCTTTTACTATAATGGATAACATTTGATAAAACAGTGGAAAGTTAAGGCAAAATAATGTAAAAACCATTTTGAAAAGGAGAAATCCAACTGATAATTTCCTTGTTGTGTGATGAAATAATACAACACTGTGAAAGAAAGATGAAAGCTGTAAATAAAAAAGACAACAAAAACAAGCCAATGTTAAATTAGTGCCCACTTGAGTTATTTTCTCAGGAGTTCTGATGTAGCTGAATGAGAGTAAAAAAGATAAATTTAAACGAGGCAAAAATGTTAAATAGAAAGGTGACTTTCAGTTCCTTCCAACGACACCTGTAGAATATTTGGGACAGCCTCTGGACCAGTCAGACTGAATCAGACCCCAAGTTGCCATTCCATTTTTGACATACCGGTTCATTACTTTTAACTTCTCTCAGTTACTTATGTAGGGTTTGATTGGAAAATGTTTTTCCATTCCTCAAGTGTTTCCACTGGTTTCCGACATAATGTAAGCACCCCCACGTAATAAATACCTTATTCAGGCATTAGGCCTGTTTTTGGACTCTTTGGTAGGTGTAATTTGGGGCTCGCAAAAGGAGACTTGTGGCTTGCGGCTCGAGGCTTGGGGTCGCAAACATTGCAAAATAGCCTCCCCTTAGGGCAACCAAATGAAGAAGTGTGAAGAAGTTCAATATCAATAAATTTTTATTCAAGATGAGGCAAAAAAAAAATCTAAAAGCAAAAAAATTCAAAATTCCACAGATGTGCTTTGCCACATGACCACATCTTCAAGGTAATTCAGTCTTCACACTGTAGTGGATACTTGAGTTTTTGCTGACGCATTTCATCTGGAGGCAAATTTAGCAAGATCATTTCAAAATGGTTTTTACAAGAAGTATTCAAGGGCTTTAAATATTTACTTTTCTCAAAAAAATGGCAGGATGCGATTATTAAAAATAAGATGTTATAGTATTTTATTACAGTGTGGTGGTTTAATGGAGAAAGCGGATCCTGAATTATTGAAATGCCCTTGTCTGCAGCCAAAACAATTTGCCAAAACTGTATAGAGTGCAGCCATAATTATAGAGTTTTGACATGGTTCTTGCATATTACAGTGACTTTCCTTTTAGTTATTTGACTGCATTTTACAGACCTGTATTACTTTTTATCTTGTTTAGGAAATGTGTCTGAACAAAGTGGTGTTAATACAGGGTCGCTTTATGGTGGAGTATTTGCTGGAATAATCCTCTTGGCTTTTGCAATTATTATTGTTGCTCTAGTAATAAGGTAAGGTTCAAAAATGGGTTATTCCAGAAAAAATTCACCCCCCCCCCCACCCTGTCCTGTCTGGATTTACAAGACAAAAGACCCCCCTCTCGCCTGGATTTCTGAGAATAAAATATTAGGCTTAAATGTAACTTATTTTTAATAGGAAATACGCACAATCACATATATAAGATGTTCTTTTTTTAATTTTTAAAGCTTTGGCTAATTTTTATAAAAAAAATTATATCTGGTGGAACTAAGAAAAGAACAGAGCAAAAATGCGAAAAAGCAAATGAGTTCCCCTTTTTCATTCTTTGTGCTAAATACATGGTCCTAAAGTAAATACAGTTAGTAGAGATTTTGGTAATAGAGTTCAACAGGCATTCCTTTTTGAGACATAAGGTCAGTCTCGTCCACTGAAGATAAAGAACTTCTAAATCAAAACCGTTCAAATTTTTTATAACTTAACCCATTAACTCCTGGAACTTTTTGCCAAAAATGCATTTTTGGACATTTTGGTGGTTTTGAGGCTGGATCTCGGCCAAATCAGCTTTAATCTGGTTGAAAATGCATTTGTAGCACGACAGCTTGCCCTTCTTGCCACTAACATCACGTTTTACGAACTTTGGGCCTGTGCATGCGCAGAAATCAAAATTTTGACGAGAAGGTGGCCTACGTATTTAGGCTTTTTCGATTTTTGATTTTTTTTTTTCCTTTCCTTTTTCTCCTTTTCTTTTCTTTTCGCTGCAGGGATTGACCTTTTACTGGGCTTGCTTGCAGTTAAAAAACTTCTAAGAAAGAGTCATCTACTAGGCGGCCAATTTTTACAGTGGAACAGTTAGGTGTAGTGGCAGTAAATTTTGCTCTGAGATTTTCACTCATCTTTTTGAGCATTTTTGTGCATATCTCAGGCTCCATTAAGTTGATCACTCTTATCTAGGCATCATTGGAAAGATCTTTTCCTCCTGCAGAAGTTGAATATAGATGATGCCAATTTTGGTCAAAAATGATGCCGTCAGAAGTGGAACAAAGGCCAAGGTTCGTTACGGGTGGCACAGGCGTCAATGGGTTAAAGAGTGGATAACTTGATTC
>JAHPZR010055862.1:7500-60000 GCA_019787425.1 Platygyra sinensis | reverse complement strand
TGTTTGTGTTATCACGCACGGTTTGGGCGAAAAATTCTTTGTTGATTACAGTAGTAGATGAAATGTTCTCATTAGTAAAAATATCCGGTAAGTTGTATAAATCTTGTATGTGTTTGATATAATCACAATCGCGAATATGTTTATATATAGCGCTTTCTTTGTCCGTGAGTGCATGTTCTTGTGTTCGGACAAGCAGAGTTCTGTTCGTTTTGCCGATGTACGAAGAATTACAACCAGGCAGATGAACTCAAAAACAACATTTGATTGGCTTAATTGTGGCGTTTTGTCCTTAGTGCTTGTGAAGAAACACAATTTTGTTGTCTTCTCTTTTATTCGGATGTCAACATTCGGATCGACGAGACATCTCCGAAGCTTACGTTTAAGCTTCTTAACAAGTTGTGTTGTTAGGTCACCGACGAATGGGATGGTAAGCCAAATAGTGGGATGCTGGTTGTTGTGGGAGGTATCGTTGGCAAGATGATCTGAAGCCCTTTTCTGTGCATTTGTTGTAAAGCGATCAATTAATAGGTTGGCAACACGTTTAGGAAAGCCATTCCATGATAAAAACTTCCTTATCAGCTTAAGCTCGGTTTTAATTTTGTTAGGAGTGCAGATTCGATGTATGCGGCCAATCAGTGCTCTGACCCAAGAGATTTTGTGTAGCCAAGGTACAAAGCTGTCAAAGTTAGTGTACTGTCCAGTAAAAGTATCTTTTCTGTAGATGCCAAGGCCGTCACTAGCGATGTTGATGTCCAGAGAAGCTTACCATATCAAGCGTTTAACACCATTTCTGAACAATGGCTTAACCAGTAGGGAACTCCGCCTATTCTCTTGACAGTTTCGTTTCTTTGTTTTTCATTTTCACGTGATTATACTGTTGCACAATCTCGCAGTATTTAAAATTCTGCTACCTGTATCCCGCCTTAGTCCAAAGATGATATAGATTTATATCGAAATATTACAAGCACATAACATCGTTTCCTTGCATTTGTTGTCTATCAAGTTTAGTCACAATGCAATTGAAAGGCCGCGGGCAAGAACGTCCCCTTGATTTTTTGGCCATTTTCAAAGTGCTCAAAAGTAGCTGAATTTTGGCATGTGGGCTTTGTTTTACCTGAGAAATATTGCTCTGAAGTTTGTTTCGCAGGGTCTCTCTTCGTTTTCTAGAAATAACGTATGCAAAACTGACTCAGTTTTCCAAGCGGCATCTTTTGGAGATCTATTGTTAAACGAAAAACAAAAGAAACCTTTTGTTTGGCTAAAGCATGAAGTCACTATAACGCAATGATTTCGCACTGCCGCTCCGTTAGCTCAAGTGGATAAGCGCTGAACGAAGCTGATTCGTATTTGTTTTTTCGTGACACTCGTGGGCTCGATTCGAGGTCGGTGATATGTTTTTTTTTTCGTTCTGTTTTTCTTTTTCTTTCAAAAACCTTCTCCGTGTCTTTGTAATTTCATTGCCGTTTTTACTGGTAGGGATCTGGGATGACATGTTTTTTAGCTGCCATTGTCAGTGACTTACGCTTTTGGCGCGCAAAGCGATAACACAAAGTCAGAGCTGGCTTACCTGTTTATTACGCAGAGTTTGCTCGTTATTTCCACCGATATTCAACGCTTATTCGAGGAATATTTGCGCCCGCCTGGTAGGAGATTTGGCATCATTAAGCCTTTGACCCTCGATCAAAGTCACTAGCACGCCTCAAAGAAGCGAGGTGTGTTCTTGTTCCGAGATCATGGTTTAAGTCTGCCGTGAGCTTAGCCATTGAGGAACAAGTGAGCCAGGCGGTAGAGTCTAGAAACGCTTCTTCGTCCAAAACAAAGCATCGGTCGTGGACTTATGGCTCATTTGCCGAACTTCGGCGTGTGTCAGTTTTGGAAATTAGAACTGCTTTCTAGACTCTTATTATTTTCTTGAAATTAGCCGCCTCACTATCCTTCGCTCCAAAAATTTCTGGGATATCCCATAATAATCTTTCATACGTAAAGCGCCGTGACCATGGTGTGCGCGACTTGTAGCACTTGTTAGCGTGACTCAGACACGGCCGGGAACTGGTGAGAAAGGCCAGGCAGCAAAGTCGTTGCATTTGACCTGTGCTTCGAAGACCTTCGAAGTTTCTAAGCCATTTTTACGGGCCAAAGAGAAATCGCAGGTCGGTTAAATTCGCAAGCAAGCGTTCCGTGTGTGTGTATCGTGGTTTTCCAAGCAGATGATTACTTTGAATTGTGATAGAATCGAGCCCGCCGCGAAGAAAAAAAGACAAAGAACGCCTGATCGCAGGTTTAACTATGGGAAGACTATAGGAAGAAGAAAACTTCAGCTCAAATGTAAGTTTTGCTTTGTATTTCAGCGTTCCTTTGCTGATGAATTTTCCGTTTCATGCGCTTTTTTTCGGCATGAGCAGTGTGTTAGCTTAAGGCTTTCTCTTTCTGTGTTGTCAGATATAATCATTTCATGGAACGAGCAGTTTTGTACCAAAAAAGGAATTTCACGTAGAAACATTTCAATCACCGACGTAGCCGATTTGCAAAACATCCAGCCTCTCTCTCTAGCCACTTTTCATTGAGTTTAGTTAGGTATCGATTCGTGCAAGTCGAGATTGTTTGCCTTGGCCTAACACCGCTAACCCTAACGTGTCCTGACCTTAACTCTAGCCCGAACCGGGGCACTAGCGCTAACTCTAAGCGCTAGCCCTAATCCTAAGCAATAACCCTAATTCTGAGCGTTAGCCCTAACCCTAAGCAATAACCCTAATTCTGAGCGCTAGCCCTAGTCCTAAGCAATAACCCTAATTCTGAGCGCTAGCCCTAAGCAATAACCCTAGGCCTAAACGTTAACTCTAAGCTCGACCCATACCCCCGACCCCAAACGCTAACCCTAACCTTGTTCCGTAAGCCTAACCTTCAACGCTAACCCTAGTTTCGAGCGGTAATCCTAACCCTAAATCTAATAAAACTGGGAACTCTTAACCCTAGGAGTTAAAGTCAGCATTTGAAAAAACTTAAAAGAAAAACAACGCTAATAGTATTGTGCAACAAAGCAGTTCCAAAAGACGCGCGCGGACTGTGACAAGCAAGTGTTTTGCATACTTTATTTCCGGAATACGCAACAGAAACGAGGGGAAATAAGTGCAAGGCAGTTTTCTACAGGTATAAACAAATTGGCATGCGAAGTTTGGAGCTGTTTTGGCCATTTTCGATTTTAGCAAAAAATCAAGGGGACGTTCTTGCCCGCGGCCTTTCAATTACTCGGTATAGCATTTATACGGTACTTAACGGCCAAAGGTTGCTGACTTTCCACAACAAAAAGACAATTTTTAGGATACAAATGTAAATTTTAGTTTACTTTGAGCTCGTCTAACACTTCTGGAAACCATTTATAGTCTTTATACCGTCATATTTCGTCTGTCAGATGTCCTGTTGGAGTTTGACCTGGTTCGCTCCTATTTTGTAACATGCTCCGGGCCTCTGTTTGCGGTTCCAGGTTTCTCTCTTCACTTCCTTGCAAACCAGCGGAATTCCGTCTTACGGTTATTACGGCGACTTTTTTTCTGTTAAAGTGCACCTAACCCCAAAAACTTTTTTTCGCTAAAACAATAAAGCTTATTTTGTGGAGTACTTAGCCTCAAAAATTTTTCGATTTGGTTAAATCTTTGATTTTCTATGGCTCGTCAAAGTATGTGAAATTGCCGCCATTTTGGTCGACGACCGAGTTTAACGGAGAATGGGTCGAGGGCCGGATGTGACGTCAAATCAAGAACACGATGATTCTGAGATTCGCATATTTACTTGTTTCTGTTGGAAAGGCTGGAAAAGTTGTTCGAAAAAAATGCTAGCCAGGTGCGCTGTAGTGTGATGTAGCAACACAACAAACTTACAGGAGGTACTCGGCTTCTTGCCATACCGTTTTATGGAGAGATGTCCTGAAGAGAAGAAACGTACAAAGTGATGGCTCGATTCGTGCAAAGTGATAGCCGTCTAAGAGTTCGGTGATCTGTTCCATAAAGTATTTCAAACCAGATGATCTCGCTCGATGCCTGGATTTTCAGAGAGAGGAAGGGATTTTGCTGACTCATTAAGCGAGGCGAATTTGGAATAACCGTCCATCGATTCATGCAGCCGTTGTTGCATCTGATCTGAGAAACAACAGCCGTCAGTCGGCACAGCCGACAGATAGTTTTTTATTTGCCCACTACTAATCTTAAAATTAAACTCCATTTCTGAAGCCATACAGGTTTAATTCCTGGATATACAGTAACACACTTTAAGGTAACATCAGCACCAATATCTTCAAGAACAAGATCACTCTTCTTTGAGTCTTGACAACCTAACTCACTTTAATATAATAATAACAACAATAACATTCGCTGATGTTTTGAAGGGAAGCGACGCTACAATATTTCCACACTCGCAGGAAAAGAACACAAACATTGTGTCATGGGATAATCATTTTGGTCTACGTTGAACGAATGAAGTTAAAATAATTTGAGAAAGTTAACGGACTTGACTTTTATTTATACGAAAGTATGTTAATGCGAGATCGAAGAATGCGCGAATTTAGTAAATATACGCACCACACGCTACAGTCTCTTTGACTTCTACATATCATTGCCTTCGGGTCTGTCCATCAGAGCTCGTTCGAGTTCTTTTTCAGCATCCACCTCATTTGTCTATCCATTCTTTGTTGGCCAGAGAGTTGGCAGTATATAAATCAGCTCGGCTGTCATCATTTAACTATTCACTTTGCTTTGTTGACAAGTGTGAGTCGTCATTCTCTTCAGCGATATAATAAATTTCGGAGTCTTCTGAGTCAAAGCTCATTTCAGAATCCGACAAAGTAGAAGATATTGTTGATAAAAACAGAAATCTTTCGACTGTGGAGCCCCCAGCGAAAAACTTGTGCGGCAAAAAGACTGCTACGCTCACACGGAGTAAAAGGCCCGACTGGGACAGCCGAAGCTTTCGTTCTCGAAGTGACGTCACGTCTTTACTCTCCCCAGACTCCTTATGCTCGGTCGTGAACCATACGAAACTCGGTTTCAAGGGGGCACAGAAATTCGAGGATTTAACCAAATCGAAAAATTTTTGCGGCTAATTACTCCACAAAATAAGCTTTATTGTTTTAGCGGAAAAAAATTTTTGGGGTTAGGTGCACTTTAATGCAGTCACCCTATTAATCTGGCCAACTGCCACATTCTGAAATCAGTTGCTTAGAAGTGCAATTGCGATCGATATATCAGTAAAGACGGCCTTCGATTTAGACCTACCCCGTTACTGCGCCTTTCAATAACATGCGGACTCTAACATTCAAAGCTCAACCGACAAATGCGTTTTTCGCTGCCGTCAATCAAATGTTCAGCGACTCCTCCCAGCTTCCGGTTACTGTTGAGCGTGCGGTAATCAAATCGTTTACCTGAAAGTTCAGATAACGAAACAGTGCTCAGTAGTAGTCGGAAGCTAGGAGGAGCCGCCAAACATTTGATTGACGGCAGCGAAAAACCCATTTGTCGGTTGAGCATCGAATTTTAGAGTCTGCGTGTTACTGAAAGGCGCAGTGAGTAGGCTGCCACCCAGTTAATAGATACAGCCCAATTTTCATGCGCTGTTGGCGGGCCGTATTAACGGACTTCAACTATCTGTCATTAATTTTACCGAGGCTCTGCAACGCCGTTCTCGAATGATTTCGCTCAAGACTTTCTTTCCGGGGTGACTTGGGCAGCCCCCGGGGAGGGCCCAGGTAATCCCAGAACAATTGACTTGGGGTGTGCGACCAGGGTCGCAAAACCCTTACCCTATTTATGTCCAGATTTAGCTACTTTCCCCACCCTATCTATAATCTGGCCAAAAAAATCGATACTGTATTTATCACCTGACACTTTAATCAATACCCTGTTTCAGACCTGCCTTTTGGTTAGTTACCTAGCTTAGACTTATGTTAAAGGCATTGTGAAGGGCATTTTTTGAGGGTCTTATCAATAACTGAATGATGAAAAAGTAGCTTCTATTTATGACCAAAACGGCTGAAGAACCTTACACATACCCACATAGCCCATATTATGTGAAAATTGCTGGCAAGGTCGAGTACAGGAACAAATTATCACAGAAACTTAGCTAACTTTTAGTATTCAGTGTACCGTTTTGGCTGAAACATTAATGACATTCAGTAACAGTCTTGAGAAACGGGCATAGCGGTCCACAGCGTAATACTAATGGTGCAATAGGCAGGTAGGTAAGGCTGCCTACGAGCCAAGTGGCCCTCTCAGGCCGGAGCTTATCCCTGTTTTCGTAGCATGAGGGGACTAGGAGAGTTTCTAATCCCCCATGAATGGGATATTCGTCCATCGCAGGGCTACCCAGCATTAAATTCGCCGGTATCAATTCGCCATTTGTACTCATTTGGCACTGTAAGGGTAAAGAGTCATGCCTAAGCTGGACCCGGAGTCGAGCGCACCATGAGGCCGGGCCTTTGCTCCTCCAAATTACATCATTTTTAATAACTCTACAACTGACTTTGTCTCAATCATGACTTATTTTGCAAACGGAGGTCATCCAAACCTCACAAAAATCTGGCATAAAATGATACAAATTAGCTGCCAGACTGATCTCCGTTTTTTACTGTTTACAGACTAACATTATTTCGAACAGTTTACTGACTAAATGGCTTATTTTTAGCTGTGTACTGACTAGGGCTATACCCCATTGACACCCTCTAGCATGTATCTGCTGTTTACAGGTTTTGAGCATGAAAAGAAATCAAAATGGTAGTGCTATAGGGACATTCATAATGGCCTCTATAATTGGTGAGACACTGCTTATGAAAGAAATAAGGCCTGCAGGTTTTCATGCTTTTTACCTGCCTGAATGCTAAGACTGGAAATAAAGCCTTGACTCAAGAGTTGATTTCAGTGTTGAGCTTGTACTGATGCCTTTCTGCATGTAGGTTGACGGTCATTTTGTGGATGCAATTTTGTTTTCTAGAACATGCAACAAACAACGAGCAAAGGAGCTATACCTAGATGAATTATACAAGAACATAAAATATAAAGATGTGAATTATCATTGCAGTTATATGCACAACTTACACAGCTGTGAAATTCAAGCCTGAAAAAAATTCAGGCTAGGACAGGATTTGAACCCATGATCTGTTTGAAACCAGTACAGTGCTTTACCAACTGAGCTATCAAGCCAACTGGGAGCTGGTCTCATTGTAAATTTGTGAAGGATACTAATTTTAATGATTCTTAATTTTGTAATCCCATGTTAAAGTGGTTGCTAGCAAATTGAAATTAAAGACAAATATCAACTGACCTGTAATTTGACACTTACAGAAAACATAGAAAACGAAGGGATTCAACGGAACTTAAGGGTAATCGTTATGCTGTTGCCAACTCCAATGACAGTGGGATAGGAGACAAGGAATCATTGGACAGAGTACCTGGAGTCAAATATATACAAGGACGGCGTGGATCAGAAGGTTCGGAATCATGGGTTTAGTTAGTATTGACATCTATCTTAATTGACAGTATAATCAAGGCAGTTGTTATGCGCCAACCTTGGTGCTAGACAAATTTAGGTACAGTACTTGATTGAAATGTTGTTGGAATTCACTCACTTTCTTATGTTAGTGCGATGTGTCCTTGGTCTTCATCATGGCATATTTAAAAGGAGAGTTACAGCAATAATGGCATGAGCTAAGTATAACCATTAGTCAAGAATCTCCTATCTAAAAAAGGCTGCCAAAATAAACACTAGAAAGGTGATTATAAATTAATGGTAATCTTTGAGAAGTTTGTTGTACTGAGAAAAGTAAATCAAAGTAATTAACAATTTGCCAAGATAGTGGGATGTTATAAAATGTTAATATAATTCATGATATTAAATAAGTTGTAGGAGAAACATTAAAATGCTTGAGAAAAAAAATTGGCATTAAAATAGCTTTGCCTATTTTAAATTTTTATGCATGCAACATAAACAGCCTGTTTTTATTGAGCTGAACAATTGCTTTTAAATTACTTAAAGAAACCTTAACTATACCTGAAGACACCTCATTTCCTTCCAGATGTGGAACAATATTTGCTTTTGTAAATACATTTATTTCTAAAATCAGAATCCTTGGAAAGCTTATCACCATGTGGATTGTGGAGACAAATGTGTATTTTAAATACTTTTATATGTTATTTATTGACAGCTAGTGTGACAAATCATGTGCTAATGATCATGGTGCTGATATCTTTTCATGTGGTTGAATACTATGATATAACATGAAGTAACTAAGCAGTAATCATACTGCAGAATCTTTTTTCTTGTTACATTCAAATGAATGATTTCAAATAAATACACGTACAGAAGGTGATGTGTATTTGGAGTGCTGAAAGCTGCCAAACATTTAGGGCAGCCATTTGTTAATTTAACATTTACAAATGGCTGCCCTAACAAATTGTTTTTCAGTTTCCACTTATAACAAAAACACCATTAAAGATTTATGCCTACAGTGTGTCATTTCTTTATGCAGCTTTTGGCACTCCAGATGTACAGTTAAGTTATTATGCTGAAGAGTATTTGTGTTTCAACTTATAAATAATCTCTAAACGTAGTTTGTTTTTGACAGCGTTGCAATAATAGTAATAGCTAGTAGGGGTGGTGAATGGTAAAATCTGAGACTGCCAAAATGCCTGATAGCTTAAAGAACTTTGTTTTTAAATTTAAGACCAAGACTTTTATTGTAAGTGCTTTTTGAAAATTCTGACTCCATGACTCAGTGCAAAGAAAGCCAAGCCCTAAGCTTGCTTGACTTCTCTTAGCCAGAATTAATATTGTGAACTTTTTATAATCTTCCTCACCATTTATTGGCTAAAACACACAAACAAACAAAATCCAACAGTCCAAGACCTTCTGGTGGAAAGTTTGAAAAATATTCCAAAAGCGAGATGTTCTTGGCTTTTAATAAGGGCTTTGGGAGAGACCCACTTTTTGCTTCGGGTCACATGGACATAAGGTATATGTAACCCATGTAACCATTCTTTGCCTTCCTAATGTAAGATTCCTGAAGTGTGGTTCTGGAAGCTCCCTGGTTACAATCAATTTTGTTTTTGAAAGACAGACAAAAAACATTGAATTGCCGGCAGCTTTTGCTACATCATGTATTGATTTTGGCAACCATGCTGTACAGATTCAAGACAATCCCTTTATTCCTTTTAATAAGGACAAGCATGCAGGCATGTAGACCATGGAGACTCAAGCATTTTTGACAGGCTGTCACGTTTTTCAGCATTTTATTTTGTGTCCAAGCAGTCAGCTCACACAACTCGCACAAGATTTGGTCAATTTTGGTAACAAATAACAAGTTAAAACGTTGAAGTGATGGGTTTTAATCAGGCAGAAAAATCTGAAGATCACATTGAGTGGATTAAACACTAACAGCTAATTAATGCATATTTTCTGCAAATAAACAAACAGGTATAATTAAATCATAAAACATATCAATATCTCACTTTAAAATATAGATGAAACCCTGCGTGCACTCTGATTGGTCAAAAACCCATGTTTTATCAGAGTATAAAACATAGAAAAAGCGTTTTTCATTGTTTTGCGTGTGAAAAATCTATATTTTAAAGCAAATGAAGAAGCCTAAGCCGTGTATTAGACCGTGGTAAAACACTCCGGTGATTTGAGAACACTCGAGAAATGTTGAAAACAATTGCCTGCAGCTCGTGTTTTCTGCAGTTCCCTTGTGTTCTCAAATGACCATCATGTTCTATCACAGTGTAATACACAGCTTAGGCTTCTTTATTTGTTAAGTATATATCAACATGGTCAGATCAGGGCATCAGGCCAGATCAAATTAATTTGTAATTACACTGGAAGTGTAATGCTTATATGTTGTTTACTTTTTACATTTTATTTAAATCATGACTTATCGTAGGAGCATCATGCTACTAGCTTACTTGCATTAATGAGAGCAAGTGAAGGAATCACCCTGAACTGATTCACCCTGACTGATTTTCTGATCCTCTTGAATCAGTATCATTTCTCTCCATGAAATAAAGCAAGTAACAAGAGATTAAATACGTCTTTGACAAAGAGTGACATGAACACTCCTGAGATGGAATTCTAACCTGTGTTGCATTCTGCTTTGATGAAGAGTCATAAATATTGAAGTCTCAAAAAATTAAATGCAACCTAACATGAGAAAAATCAAGAGATTACAATGCGTTGATTAAAAACTATCATAATTTATCTTTTGCATTTGCCAAGAATAGGCAAACAGGTATAAATCACAAAAATTAATTGTCAGTAAGGGTCAGATCACGTCAGATTGAGTCGGATTAAATTGTGTTCCGAAAGAAAAACAGAACTGAAAGTGCACTGCTGTTTACTTTATCTTGTGTCGTGCTTGTATTTTATACTTGTTTGGTCAAGCAGTGCATTTCTCCACACTCTAAAACAAGTGACATGAGGCAGCGGGCCAAAAGGGCCTTTTGTTTTTGGCTGTGTATTATTCACCACCCCTCATAGCAATGAAAGGTCTTAACCACCTTACAGTATATCATAAATGTAAAGCTGATAACATTGTTTAAGGCTGCTGTTGGTTTGTTGCTGGTAACACTATCGATATCTCTGGCAGAGAGCTGTTGTAGTTGTTCTTTAAAGTAATGGCAGCTGCTATGATGTAGTGATTTCAATGTCACGCTTTTGTTGACAGTAAACCATTTAAAATATTTTCTTATTGTTTTAAATTTAATGTATTCAGCCTAAAAGTTGTAGATTAATGGAACAGTGCTCAGAACAGTCCTGTGGACAATAAATTATTAAGAGTTAAAAGTAATGTAATGTAGTATTTAAACATTTAGGAACATTGAAAGTATCATTTTATAGATGTATGGTATATAACCTTACTTTATATAATATTGTCAGGATGATATATATTTATTTGGTCATTTTGTCATATTGGTGGTTTATAAGGCTTTTTAGTTATTTAATAATGATTTTGTGTAATCCTTCTATAAACGATTTCACGTTGAGAATGTTTTTTTGTAGGGGGGATGCTATCTATTTAATTTTTTTTTTTACCACATAGCTGTTAATTTGATGGCTGTAAAAGTTTGCAATATGTAACTGTTACAATCCATTCGAGAATCCCATCACTGCAAATGTTAAATTTAATTTGGTATTGTACTCTTAACTGTTTTATTTTTTGACTGATATTCTGTCAGTGTTTATGTCCATTCATTCGAAAGCATTCGTGCATACATATAGTCATATATAACTACTTGTTTTTTTGTTATATACATAGTTTATATCTACCTTCACTTTGTCCATTCATATGAAGGAATGCATACATATCATATAACTATGGTACTCTTAATGTGTTTTTTTGTTGTTTTGCACATGTGTTTTCAGTGAATGTCGTTGAGGTAATCACAATCAATTAATTAATGTGGGAGCAAAACTAATGTAAAATCTAAGAGTACGTTAGTTGCAGTAACGGCGCCATTGAATGTTGCTCTAAAATTAAACATCAGTTAAACATGTAGTATAAAAATTGTTACGATTACTCTGAAATTACTGATGAAGGAATGAATTATTTAACAGAAATTAAATAGTAAAGTAACAATGTTTAACGTTTTCAAAATTATTGGCTAGTACCTCTTGATTAGAACCTAACACCACTGGCGTATAGTATTTGACAGTAGAGTTGTAACACCCAGCCTGAACTGTGGGTTAAAGCCATTATATTAATGTTACTTGTAAATAAAAAGAGCGTCGTAATTTTTACTGCAATTAGTTAAACTGCTTGAATGAATAAATTTGCACTTTAGTAAATGAATTTTCCAGTTCTTGGTTGCAAGGGTTGCCATTTGCCAGACACTTCACTTTGTATTCTTTCAAAACTGAAACTCGGTCAAACAGTTTAGCCACCTTGCACATCGATTCCCGACACCTAAAGGAGCTTTTGTGCCCTTCTTTCTCAAAATGAATTTACTCGATGTAAATCTGATTGCATACAATTTCAGTAGTTAATTGAGAATTTATACAAAATTTAATATTCCATGACATGTGGCTGCAACCTTTGTATGAAAGTGGGGTTTGGACTGAGCTTGAAGTGACGGAGGTACTAAACTAAATAACATGAGAAAGAAATGACAGTTTGGTTACTTCCTCTCAAAGGAGTTACGGGTAACAAAGCAGACGAAAGGAAAATGAATAACTCCAGACCTCTCAAAATTCTTTCAACCTCATCACGTTATTCGTTTAGTAATCACGGCCCTGAAATGAAACACATTGTAAAATGCACCCATGTTTGCACAGTTATTTTCTTTGAGGTGGAGGTAAGTTGTAAGAGTTGCTAAATATTTCCAATCTAACCTGAAGGATTGACTCAACAAGTGCGATGTGTACTGGATGATAAAGCATCAAGAAATTCTGAAGCATGGAAACGGTGTACATTAAGTTCAGGTGATTGCTTTTTGAACAAGATATTAATAGCGATGCATGCGTTGCAATTCATGGCAAGAATTAAGATGTGAGATTATGCATGAGAATTGGTAACACTGCAAATTAAGTTTCAGCACAATATTAGAACCAATTTGTTTAGTAATATTGATCATGAACCTCTGGACTGTGCCTGAAAGACGACTTTGTGCAGCAATATATTTGCTTAGCTCGTTAAGCATGAAGAGAATTAAAAGTGGCAGAGGAGATTTGACAAAGAGAAATTCGAGGGGCGAGAAAACACAGAAAAGCCGGTACTTTCTTACCGGCCTAGTTTTGTGTTGTCATATTTTCTCTTGTGCTTTTCTGTTGCTTCATGCTTCACATTCTAATAAAATTTTGTGGTTAGTTCTATTTTAGGGTCAAAAATGATCATACAACTCATCTATCCTACAAAGTGGAGAACGAAGTTATGTTTCGCTTCCACTCAATTGTGCCTGGAAAAAAATGTTTTCCTGATTTTCGTACGCAAAACTATTTCAAAGTTCCTTTCAGCATTTTTTCATGTATAAGATTGAAAGACATAGTTTTGTTTAGCTGTGATTGTTACGCTCCTGTAGGAAAAATTTATTTCTTTCAGTTAATTATTGAACACATTGTGCTGAAACTTTTACTTGCAGTGAGATAGAAGTTGTCTTCTCTTCTTGTTTCTGAAAATGTTGTTGCTTCTTGTCACTGTCTCAGTATGAGGTAATTTGTCTGTTAATGTGATGTTGTTGTGCAAAAGTGAAAGTTGAACATAAGACTTAAACAAACTCTAAACCACAGGTAAGTAAAATGATGTAAATGCAGTTCATATCAACCTGTCCTAAAATTTGTAACTGGTATTACGTGGAGTCATAAATTAAAGTAATATCAAATCAAGTAAATTGATGTATAAAGATAAAAAAATATAAGAATTCTAGAATTTCCCGATAAATGTAAAATAAATAAATGAGTAAATAGAGATTATTTTAAATCATTTGTAAGAGACCAACTGAGTGTACATTTAGAGTGATGTAATTTTGGAAGCGTCTTGTTTGTACACCAACAGTCGGGCTAGATTATTTCCGTGTTTTGAATCTCTACCCAGAAATGGAAAACCTGTGAAATCTGAACCTGCATGAGCAAACTGTGATTGAAGTAATGGATACTCATGGGAGTGGAGGATTAGTAACCACTCCTGATCAAATTAGATTGTCAGTTCATGGAGTGGCAACCCTAAGTTGGGTAAAGAGAATGTTGCTATCAATGGGATCTAAGTTTTACCCGAATAACTTACTGGGTGTGATAAACTTGTTACTTTTCCTTACAATATCGTACAAATCACACGGGAATATTGTCTTTGATGTGCTACAACACTAAAACAAGTATGGAAATCATTAAGGAGGATTTATAGTTTGAGCATGGGATTAATTGAAGGGTTTGACGTATGTCTGCAGCAGGAATCTACTGTAAAGTTAATATTATATGGGTCATAGTTACTTTAAAGCTGTGATCTCCCAAACCTGTAACAGGACACCCTCTTTAGTATTCTTAAACAGTAATAGTACTTAGGACTGAGAAAATTACTTTATCGTTGTGATTGGCTGGGAGCGGGTCCGTTTATCGTTAATTATTAATTTGCACTGAAGCGCAAATTAATATACCCTTTGTAATTTTCTCACTCACATAATAAATGAGTAATCGTATGAAAGCTCGAGCAACTAAGGATTTAAACTACTCGTGATATGTGAAAGTTCTTTGACTTCTAAATGCACTCACCTAACGGCTCGTGCAATTTGCAGAGAATTTTTAAATATCTCTCGTAAGGTAAATCCTACTTGTGTCTGTCCCGTTAACATTTTTCACTTTAAGATGAAAGTAACAATATAGTCACAGGAAGCCCAAGCACACAAATGTGCCTCCCTGTACATAAGGTAGTAATCTGGTTACGCAACAGTCGAAATATAACGATTCGTAACGTTGGATAACCTGGATCCTGCTGTTTGTATACGGACGCTCATTTGTGAATTTGGCTACCTGTGAAACTAAGTCAGTGACAATATGCTGTTTGCCGGGGTCTTTGCTAAGGTGGAAGTGAATTCACGTTGGTAGCATGTTTACTGAACTTATTTGCAGATGTTGTTGGTCCAGGCAAGTTTGTAACCATCAAACCTATTCCAGTAGAGAAGCTACGGGAATACTGTGAAATCAATCATGCAGATGCCAACAAGTCATTTAGGGACGAGTTTGTGGTGAGTTCATTCATCGTTATTATCATTTGATTCTTACAGCACTGCCCTGTGCTTGTTGTTTGGCGATTCCCAAGTGAACGGTGCTGATACGTACTCTTGTCTAACTAAGCGATATTTTGACATCCTTTCATGTAGCGTACTTATGTTTTGAACTTTTCAAATTGCAGTCGATCAGAGTTCCTGGAAATTTCACTTGGGAGAGCAGTCAAAAGCCAGAAAACAAATCCAAGAACAGATTTAAGAACATCATTCCATGTAAGTTGGAATTAGGGAATACAGTGGAACCTCGTTAATACGATCACGGACTGGACATGAAAATTTGATCGCATTAACGGGGTGGGCTGGAAATCTAGAGATGGAGGATTTTCTCACCACTTGCTGAAGTTGTTTCAAGGAAGACATGAGTTGAGCTCCTTTGCAGCCTGTTTTACTGTAACACTGGCTACCCCTCGGCCACTCTTGTTAATAATCAGCTGGTCAGCCTCACGGTGCCAGTTAGAAATTTTAACCTTGTTAGGTTAAGTTTACCATACGTGTTTCTAATGTTCAAATGTTCAACCCCAGGTTTTTAAGTGTTCGACCCGATTAACACTATTCCTAATTCACCTTCCGAGGGTGAGCAAGTGTTATTTGTTTTTCTCTATGTATTTAATGGAAGTCAGATTTATGTAATGCCTGTCATGTTATTAAGGGATTACTCACTGAATTTAACCGTACAAGAGAAAATGATTTTCATTTTCATTTCCTCTTGACCGTACTATTTTTATGATATTTATATTGTCCATCACTAGTCTCTTTAGTGTTTTTTGGTTTTAGATATTTTACAGTGAGCCCCTCATGCCTGCCTCATTCCATTGTGCACACGTATCCGACCTATACATTATTTTATATATTTATATGATAGTTTTTAGTGGAGGCTGATGTTGATTTTGATTTGGCATGGTTGTTTTACTACAGATGATCACACTCGAGTTACATTAGCTGAAGTGGATGGCTGTCCAGGCAGTGATTATATCAATGCCAACTTTATTGATGTAAGCCTTATAATTTCATGGTACTTTGAATTAGAATTTACTTTGCCGGCCAAACCATCTTTGATTACATTTCCTGTTTGTTCACACGAAATTCTGACTTTTATTTCAGGGCTACAACCACCATTGCAAGTTTATTGCCACCCAAGGTTTGAGTTAAACATTGTTAGCGTTGCCTATTTTTGCAGCAGATAGATTTAGCGAAGAAAACACTATGTCAAAGCTATGTTCAGTGCGTCTGTTGGTCTTAGAACTAAATCGAGCTTTATACGTTGCGCGAACCACTGAAGAAAAGACGAAAAATAGCCGTTGTTGTTCGTGTTCTCTAAAATACGCGGAACTTCGTCATTTTACGTCGTTGTCTTGCAAAGGACAGCAAAGAAATGTACCTAGATTTTACAACGCGCGTGTACAGCCGTTGTTCTGCTCGTTAAACTTCGGTCAGTTCGGTGACGTTCTCCATGCCGTGGTGGTTTGCTTAAGGTCTCTACTACCAGATCACGACGGCGTGTTGCACGTTACGTTACACGTTACACGTTACACGTTACAACCAGAGCGAAACTTATGGCATGCTTGAACGTGTGTGTAAGCTGGTGTTTATTTGATGTCGTGCTGTCTTTGCTCAATTATTCTGCATTTGTGTTCAGTTTTGCGTAATGTTATTTACACATTGTAAAAGTCCACAGACGCTAATTACATTTTTTTCATGTTTTTGTGATCAATTTACGGCTTGTTTCCATCCACGTTGTGAAAAATCAAATCATCATTGTGGTGTTTTGAATTGTGCGCTGAAAGCAGCCCTTAAAAAGTGTTCTTTGGGCGTTTAATTTGTTAGTGTCATCCAGACAATTACTGCGTTGATTCACATCTCTCACTTAAACAAAAATCAACATATTAGAGAAAATAACAGGGAGATATAGCTGGCCATTGAAGAAAGTAATTATTGATAGAGGCCATGCAATAAATGTGTTTCAGGTCCTGTGGCTAACTCGTTTGGAGACTTTTGGCGCACGATCTGGGACCAAGGCGTTTGTGTCATTGTCATGGTGACAAACATGGTTGAAGGAGGACGGGTGAGTAGAAACGTTAAGAACAAGTGGACAGAAACTTTGTACCAACATTATTTGCATCAAATTGCAAACTTCTGTGCGACTGTTTTAAATAATCAGTTCTAACAACACCAAATGTCGAAAACGAATTTTGAAGGTCATATGAAGCACTTGAAATTATCATTCGACGCATTGTTTTCTTCCTTTCCATTGGCTGAGAGCCAACCACGTGACCTGCAAATAACTGCCTACAATAATGATCTGCTCATGCGTAGTACCGTTTAAACGTGTTTTGCCGCAAATAATATTCTGCTCATGCGTAATTGGAACCACGTTCTCGAGAGAAAAATGGCAGATCGCTTCCCTGAGCTGCCAGGAAGTGATTGAAATATGAAAACAAACTTGGTGATCGAATGATAAAACAATTATTGAACTCGGTTATCGCAACAGCAACAACAACAACAAGAAAAATATCGTGATTTGTCAGTGTCTCGCAGATCAATTATTTGCCTCAGCCTTCGGCTTCGGCAAATAATTGATCTGCTCGCCTCTGACAATTCACAATATTTTGCTCAACCTCGTATTGGTCAGTGGCGAAATGAAACTGATCATGAAAATTTAGCCGTGTTTGCAAAATTCCTCTGAACTTTAAAATATATTTTCTCCAGTTCCTATGGGAAATTGTTTTTGTTACTTGAGACGGTTATTTATATCTGTAGCCCATAGGAAGTGCAAAAAGGATTTTGATGTACTCAACACTATTCTGGTAAAGAGTTTTGTCCACTAAAAACTGAAATTGCCCGGTCTTCTATCGGATTTCGTCTTAATGTGTAATACAGTGGAACCTTGATTTCACGAACCTCTATATAACAAAGTCTAACGAATAACGTATAACGAACAATATTCTTCATCCCGGCGGCGAAAGTTACAGTGACTTGTATGGAACAGAACGTTGATTCAACGAACCTCGATGGAACGATCCTCTAAATTTTCCCAAGGTTCCACTGTACTGCGCGAGAGCTTCGAACGCCATTTTGCTAGACTTTTAAGTCAAAGGAACAAGAAAACCCATCACCTTAGCAACTGTTTGTAGCTTAAACTACTAAAATGGTGTCAAAACACTTGTATCGCTTGGCTGAGTAAAGCAAAGTTACTTGGCAGCTAGCTGAATAGTAGTGGCTTCAGCGGGTCAGGTGACTTTTCAAAATATTCTTGAGTGAATAGGTATTTAGTCGGACACTTGTCGTGTCAGGAGAATCTGGATAAAGTTACACTATGTTTAACATCTACGGTGCAACACTCTATAGGAGGTATATTTTCATGCACTGGTTTACTACGGGGATACAAACGTATGTTTTTGGGGATCGTTAGATTGTCGGATGTGGTAATGGAATAGTAGTATTGACCCGAAGCACAACTGTCTTCTTCGAGGGTCAAAAAACGATTTGCTGCCAGCTAAGCCTGTAATTTCCATTCATTAATTGTAAACTGCTACAAGCGTTCTGGTAAAGTCCCTCGCACAGTGTTCTAATCATTGGCCCTGAAATACCCCACGAGCTGAGGGAGTGGTCAATTAACCTATGTAGTAAACATGATGGTGTTGGCAAACTTAATTAGATACCAAGTTTAAACTTCCTTTGCAGTCTCTGTAATAACCTTATAAGTTTGATTGTACGTTAAAGCAGTTTTACCTTGTTGGTTCAGTTGCCAAGTCCAACCTTGTATAACAAGGCCAATCGCTTGTGTATTAAAACAACTTCTTGACAAGGGAAATGGATTTATACATGCTTTGCTCTATTTATTATTTTTACACTAATTTATTCTTATGTTCAGATCAAATGTCTGAAGTACTGGCCGAGCGCTAGTCCAGAAATGTATGGCCCTGTGTTGGTTTCACCTGGTGATGAAGAGGAGCTAGCTGACTATGTTGTCAGAAAGTTTACCATTCAAATGGTAAGTCCGCCTTCTATTGGCGTAGTTTCTTTGTTGCAATGATTTTCATCAGGTGTTTTCTTAAATTTACAGTGCGACTATTCTAAGCAAGGCCGCTCGACAAAATTTGTCCAAAAATTTAATGAATAAAAAAAGTGGAGGTTAAGAATTGTTTTCCAACAAATTATCCATGTAATTAAGGTAATTCCTCTGAAACAAAAGTGACAATAGACTTTCGTTCAAACTTTGTCCACTGAATATTTACTCTATGAGAACTTTTGAAATAAAAAGGGGGCGGGGTGCTCTGAGGCATTAAAATGCTCCTTTGGCATTATTTAATGCTTATTGGAAGAACGCAATCCCAGTAATAATTGTAAAATCTTTGTGACCGAGGACTCGTCAGAACACACATTAAACTAGAGTCAATACGTTATGTCAGACACAAATAAACATTTTAAGTTTGATTTCGACAGAAAGCTGAATCCTTTGATACCAAATTTCTTGACATGGTTACCAAAGCGCAAAATAGAAAAGGCACAGTGTATCTGCTATTTCCTTATTAAATTTTAGCAATAGAATTCAGATTAGTCTTTTATCACGCAAGGTTTATGATAAGTTGATTACAGTGACTGGAAAAAAATGCGGGGTGCCCGTGCTCGTTGCTGAGCTAAAGCCATTTTTCAACTGACAGGGCTCAGTAGGCGCGTACACGAGTGCGCGCTAAATAACGCCATAAACTTTCGCGCAGAAAGGATGCGCAATGCCAATGCGAGGAATCACCTTAAGCTATACATCACAAAGGCAACAGATCTCCAGTCATTTAGAGTAGCAAGTATTAACTTTTAAATTGCCGGTGGTCAATTTGCAAAGAGTTTGTTTAAGTGGCCTTGGTCGGAGTAGTTCGGAGCAGTTGCACTGTAAGGATAGTTTTCGTGTGCGCAGATGCAGAATAAAATCTTTGATTTGAGCGATTTCGATCGCGTGTATGGTGACAGGTTTGTGGTTTCTGCACGTAGTCAAATGGTGTATTCTAGAAATTTTAGCTAACCGTTTCTTTTTGTATTGTTAATGCTGATTTTCTTGTTGTATGTTAGACGTCTGATACAGCAGAGTATCGTGCTCGTGAGGTAACCCAGTATCACTTCACAGCATGGCCTGATCATGGGGTCCCCACTCACGCCACCTCACTGCTTGCTTTCTTGAGGAAGGTCCGTGCTTCTGTGCCAGAGGATTCTGGGCCCATTTTAATCCACTGCAGGTAATGGAAATATTAGCCCATTATAAAAGTATCTAAGCCAGGCTTTACAACTTAAAATTCGGGAATTGGCTATCCACACTCGCATTTTAAATTTTGTTTTTCATCACTCCGTATCAGTTGTGTTTTAAACTTCTACTAAGAATACTGAGAATATGCCAGGCTAGTGATGTGACGTGGACGTCACTTCATGGGTGACACTGATTGATAATTATTACTTTTGTGTTTTTATCTGCCCAGTGCTGGTGTAGGACGAACCGGAACATACATTGTGCTGGACGCCATGTTGGATCAAATAGCTGCCGAGGGGGGTGGTGGACATCTACGGTTTTGTCTGCCACATCCGTCAACAGAGAATCTCAATGGTGCAAACAGAAGTATGTTGGCAAATATTAAGCCCTGAGTTGTAATCAACGAATTTCTTGATAGGTGGGATCGATGTAATGGACAGAATATGTTCTTTTAGAATACGCAAAATTGCGTTCTTTCCGTTATTCGAAGTGCTATTTGTGTTCTGGTATAGGAATGGTAACAGCAACGACAACACACACACATGCTTTGGTTTACCTTCAGTGTAGAAAATAGAAGAAGAAATGATATAAAAATAAGAATACATGACCATAGTTGGTAAAATTCCACCTAGAAAGTACTTCAATTATCAGCTGAGTAAGGCGCGACGATAGTTTGGTCATCAGGTTTTAACGTGAAAATCGTGTTGTAGTCATGGACAGCTGGCTCCGTTTCCGATGGCGACCTGTCGACCTTTAAGGTCACGGCAGCAAAGGACGCGAAATTCTAGGTGATACGGCACGTGACGCACGGCTGTCGATATTGTTGCTAATGGAAACGAGGTCAGTCGACCGTGAGAACACCGTAATTTTTAATAGAGCTAAAACCTTGTAACAAAACCTCCGTTGTGCCTTATTCAACTGATAATCGTAGTAACCATACAAGTCCCTTAGTCGTAAGATCAAAAGTCCCCATCTTATGAGGGAGTCACTACGACTCTGTACATAATTGATTGAGCTTTGACTTTCCCTCGTCAGTGACTGAGTTGTTGCTTGTTTCACAGGCACAGTACATATTTATCCATGATGCTCTGATGGAGTATGTCACGTGTGGCGATACAGAATTTGTTGTGCGTGAATTGCCAGAGAAGCTACGCATTTTGAACACCATAGATCCGGATAGTGGAGATTCACTTTTGGTGGCGCAATTCAAGGTATGTGCTCGTGCGAGGACCTGTGTACATTGCGAAAAGTTGTCCCTGTTAGGGAGGGTCACCTTCCATTCCAAGAGATGTTCCGTGTATTTTCTTTTTGTAAATAGCAGCTTACAACTGTTTATATGTATGCGAGCAATCACAAATCTTGTTTGGAGCCAGGGTGACGTTGATGGAGATCCGCGCGCTTCGGATCTGGGATGACTCTGGATTAGGGGGAGGGGGGAGGGCGGAGGGGGGCGGTGAGGGGAAGAGCTAACTGTTTTTTTCCTTTAAACACTAGATATGCTAACACGCCCATCAGGGACAAGTTGCGCATATAAAGCATGCTCGAAAATAATAGATGGCCAATTTGTGACATACATAAACACTCTGTAAAAGATGGCACGGGGAGAGAGTGTTACTTCCGTATCAAGGATTTCTCTTCTCAATATAGACAGGCCCTTACTGGAGACTCCCTCACGATCATGTGCCAAATGAATAAAATTTTATACGGTCTTTACGATAATACCCTATTAAGATAACCCTTAATGTATGTTTCAGGTTTTTGAATAAAAGGGATCCTCTATTAAAAAGTACATGAAAAATGTGGTCGTCATTGCCACTGCAGTGGAAATACTTTAAAATGCTGTTTTATTTGGATGTAGTTACACTAATGAAAATGATTTTACCGTTTTGTCTTTTTCAGAACCTTGCTCTCGGTGACTGCGATAGCGACTCGTTTATCGTTGCTTCTCAGCCGGAAAACAAAGCCAAGAACAGATTTGCCATACTTCCATGTGAGTCTATGATAAAACCTAAACAATTGTAATCTATTCCGGCCAACCGAAACAGATTTCAATCAAGCAACCAGACAAAACATGCAACCAGCGCAAAGTGCGGCAAACCAGGCGAACCGTTAAAAAAAGGTCCAAACGGTTGTAGAAATGCCAGTTTGTCCTGTAAATTGGTTAGCACATGTTATGTTGGTTTCCCATCAAATTACCGGCTTCAGCAAATGCAAACTAGCGTAACACAGTTGGTCGTTAATCATTGCTGTTGCGGAACTGCTCAGTGATGGGTTTTGGTTGGCTTGTGGATGTCTATACGCTTATAGGAATGCTGTGTACTGAGATAAGAGAGCCACAGAACTAGTGTTTGCAATTGTGTGGAAATAGATGGCAGGTACTCACGGGAAATCTCAACCTTTTCCCTTTAGAAAGTAACCGTAAATTTCATTTAGCAAAATGGTCTGAATATACACCGTCTCACGTGAATGATCTGCTTAGAAAGTTTAGTCTCACACTCGAGTGTTACCTGCTAGCGCAAAAAGTTACCTCTTGCATGCTGTTTCATATAAAAGCTCAGAAATTAGAACCTTAAAACAGAAATGTTAGTGTATTCTGTGCAATAGCGTAACTGGCCAATAACTGCTCGCCAAACAGCAGGTTGTCTGTACCCCTTTGGCTCAGGTGACAATAGATACGTGGGCGGTGTCTGAAATGTATACTATTAATAGTGAAATAATGAAAGATGATAATGCATCCATGACACTGCTGGAAAAATGACCTGAAAACATTTTTTCAGGTCATTTTTTCAGTAGTGTCATGACATCTTTCATTATTTCATAATTAAGTTGCTACTGTTGGACATATATTACCACTATTAGTGTTTCTTTTTAATTCCTCAAATTTTGCTTCAGTTGATCGATCAAGAGTGAAATTGTGGCCTTATACTGGACTGGTGGGCTCTGATTACATCAATGCGAGTTTTGTTGATGTGAGTAAATAATATTGATTGTTTTACGAATACTCTTGTTTTTGACGTTTTATTTGTATTATATGTGAAGCCTCCATCTTAAACGCAAGGTCGGTTTTCCTTTTCACGTGTCATCATGCTCAATTGTCATTTGCTCTTTCTTTTTGTAGAGTTTTCAACAACGTGAAGCATTCATTGCCACCCAGGCGCCGCTGGACAACACTGTGGTAGATTTTTGGCGTATGGTCTGGGAATACGAAGCCTTTTCTATAGTGATGCTGTCCACAGTTAGCGAAAAGGAAGAGGTCTGTACTGATCTTAATTCTGTCGTTGGTATCTTTGTGCCAGGTGTTTTCTTGTTTACTGTTTAGAAGTTGTCTGATTGGATCTGTTAACTTATTTTGTTCCAGGGACAATGTGCTAATTATTTGCCTCACAAAGAAGAGTTCATAGTATATGGCTTGTTGATGATTGAAGTCGAGACAGAGGATTTGAGAAACGGCTTCTGCAGGAGACAACTGAAGATAACTAACACAAAGGTAAAACAGAGCTTCGATCATTGTTTTGGAAGTGCTGCGGACGGAAAATCTCAAAGTTGAGAGTTCAAGCTTGTTTGTGTTGTTAGCCGAGACACTTACATTTATTGTGCGACTTCCCTCTCCCACTTACCTAGTGTCAGCTTCAATTCATGAGCTTTAAATCTTTAAAAAGTGAATTAAAACTGTTGTATCTCACTTCATTTTGTTTATCCACAGAGCGGTGAGATTCGCAGTCTTTTCCATTTCCATTTCACTGAGTGGGCAGAGCGTTCAATTCCTTTGAATGGAGTGGGTCTTTTTGATATGATGAAGTGTGTTACCAGGGTACAACAACAGACAGGCAACGGGCCAATAGTCGTACACTGCAGGTGTGTCTTCTAAAACTAACATGGACAATTTCTTGTCGCCTAAATGTTTGAGCATTGATTTGCGTCTGCCATAAGTTGTGTTGAATCTGTATTAGACATCTTTGCCAAATGGGTGACGGTTTCTAAGTGTACATGTCTTTTTATATTCAAGATTAGTGTAGGAGCGATAGATATGACGCAAAATGTGTTAATAGGGCGGTGCGAAGGTATGACTTTTATTTCCGAGTGGCAAAACAATAGTTTTTCGAGAAGCGCAGGCTTCGCTCGCCATTTGCACAAATAAATGTGAGAAATGACGTCATCAATATGGGCCACTTGGGTCCCGGATGTAGTTCGTATGAACTTTACGAGGTGTATATTCCAGTGAAACCCTCGTGTCCATATGATAATTAGTAATATTTTGCCAGGTGCAATATACCTTCAAAGAATCTACAATGCAGTTGTAATTGTAGAGAATGACAATAGTTAAATGAACCAGGGAGAACACGGAGTAAATGCACCTAACCAGCGAAAAAGACTGAAAACTGCGTATTAGAACCAGTTTTTAACTAATTACAAGGTATAGTTAAGCAATCTTAAAGCAATTCCGAGTCACTCAATTCAAAATTTACCTAAGGTGGATCTGTTCTCGGTTTTCTTTTAAATTTTTCTTTCCCTGTCTTTCTTTTTCCAGCGATGGTAGCGGTCGTACCGGGACGTTTTGCGCCATTAATATAGCCCTGGAGCGAGTCAAGTTGGACGGGACAATCGACATGTTTGAGACCGTGCGGCGCCTGCGCACTCAGAGACCTCTTATGGTGCAGACGGCGGTAAGGAACGTCACGTGACGCTCTGTTGGTCAATAGTAAAGTTGTGCACAGTGTTAATCATATTAAGAAGAATTAGGTCCTGGGTCGACACAACCAGACCTTCCGCTTGTTCGGATTTTGACAGGTGTTGTTCACAGTGTTTGTTTATTGTCCATAACTGAACAAAGCAGTGTTAAGTAGCGTGACTGTTACTAAAGGGATTTTGCAGCTTACGTGTGATCCCACATCATACAACAAAAATGTAGAAAAACATAATGATGTAAAGGACCGCAAACGAAATGTACCCTTTTGGCAGCGTCTTTGAGAGCGTTCTTACACATAATAAGCGTATGTGTCTGAAAGTTGCATTAACGTTTGTACAGCCAAGGGATGTAAAAAATATTTGCCATTCTGGCTTTTGTCTACCTTTAGTCTTAGCTCCGGGTAGTGAAATGATCAAATCATATATTCTCAAGGATTGCTCATTTTACAGAATGTTTTAATCAAATTTGTACGTAGGAAAATGACAAACTGATTGATCGAGTCGTCTTCATGATATTTTTTTTTCTTTTCATAACTTGTCTGCTTGACAGTATATTGATATTTAAAGCTTCGATCCTGTTTTCTCTTTTTAGGAGCAATACAAGTTCTGTTACGAGATGGTGCGATTGTTTGTGGATGCTTTCAGCGATTACGCGAACTTCAAGTGACTTCAAAGGCTGTGTTAGATGACTGAAATGTTTCTCGTCCAGCAACCCGTTGTGGCTACTGCTGATTAAGTCGAGTGCCTGTTGATTGAGCCCACGCTGTCATAGAAGTAGTTGCTAGGTAATCTTGCGTCGGATGTGACGTCACAACACACCTTATACTGGAGTTATTCTGAAGAGTCATTTGCTATATCGTAGTGTACGAAAAGTTCCATAAACGTTCACATAAACTCATTATCCAAAGTCGGTATTGTTCGTACTGTCAATACAAATAAGAGGTATCTCTGATTTGATAACAAGAGCAGAACTTTTTCAGTGGCAAATTGCATACATTGATGATTTGAGACACGAAAGGTAACGCGGGAGAGACAACACTGGTGGAAAAGGTCTGGTGCGATGAGGTCGTGGCATCACTGTGCTTAAGATGGACTGCGAACAACTGATTTTGAATGTTTAGAAGTGAACGTTAACCATGATGAAGGTGTTTGTTGCGTAGTCGATGTAAACGTAGGTGAATATTTCACGGACGGTGGATTTTTTAACAATACTGTTTTTGCAGAAATGATATAACTTATTGCTCACAGGAAGTCGCTCAAAGAGTATTCAATCCACCGTATGAAAAAAGATGGCGGCTGTACGTTTTACCACAATACCTTGCGAACCAAACTAAGCCCTCTGGGCATATAGAAAGATATGGTTTAACGGCAGTCGTTTCTGTACTAACAGCACTGCTCTTGTCGAGTTTGAATGACTTACAATTTTTCTTTGCCTTTTTATACGCTCTTTTAGAGTTTTCGTGCGCAAAGCATTATAGGTAAATGTAGCAGTCCCCATCTTTTTCCTTGCGGTGGATATTCTTTCTATTGGAATACAGGTTGTTCCGGTAGCAGGAGGCAAACGCCATTTTTGAATGAAGTATTTTAACTCTTCTGCGTTTTTAGCAATTGTTCAACTCTCATTGACCAAGTAATTTTGGAAAGAAAAATAAGCCAAACAGTCTATTTTTATATTGCAGTTTTCAAAAAGATGCAAGCAGCGTACGGACTTGTAAATAGTCATAGTGTATATAGAATTGTGACTTGTTTCCTATATCTCCTCTGGGAGAATAGGGCCGTATAGAATTGTACCACCATTTTAATGTAGTAAAGAATTTTACCAACTTTTAGGTGAGGTTGTGAATGGATAGGAGGAAATGAGTTGTTTTTTGAAACATTGAGGTGTTCAGGTTTTTTTGTGTACAAAAGGCTGCCTCTTAATTTGAGCCACCTAAAAGACGAGGTAAAGATACTTTGTGTCCTTAGACTCACGGCCGATTTGTGCCGTTCGAAATTATCGAATTTCTTTCAATAATGTGCATACATGATTAGAATTGTAGTCATGGGAATATGGCAATCGATCACGAAGTAGAAATTGCTTTATATCTCGTGAGTGAATTCTGTTAACTATAATGCATGAATTGAGAGTTTCAGATCGTGACATAGCTCGTCCACACCCTCGCAGTCATGGTATAGTGACCTTCCTTTAAGCAATGACTTGAAGACGAATACACTGGAACCTCGCAAGCAGGTGCCCTTGAGAGCAGAAGTAGTGTCCGCCTACGGAAGGAGGCCACTTCAGAAAGCAAACAATCAAGGCAACGTTATGAACAGGTGCCCGCCATTTAGTGCCTGTGTGTCAGCGGAGGTTCCACTGTATTATATGCTTCTGTATTTAAACCAGTTTGGTTCTCGTTTGGTGAAGGGATCACATTGTCAATCATGAAATCTCTCAGATTGTTACCAAAGTTTTACGACAATGTTTTGTTGCAAGGGTAGCTGTAGGGTTTCTAGGAGAGAGGAACTGACAAATAAAAATGCTTTAAACAAGTCATTGTATCGTTAATTGTAGCATTACGAAAGGTATTTTTTGTGAGGTGCAGCGATTTTGGCTTAGCCTACGTGCAGGCTTACGTTGGAGTGCAAGCGAGAAGGGGAGCCTACTCGAGCCTGCTCGCAGGCCACTTCTGGCGATGTGTATAGACTATCCGCTCGGGCGCTGTTACACGGATAAGCGATTTTATTGAGGAGTAGCTTGCTAGAGCAACGACTCGCTGCACGGCATTTGTCACTCAATGCTAGCTAGAGTTACAAGATAATTTTCTCTCGCGAGTCCGTCAGCGTAACAGCGCAAGGACTCTCAACGGACTCTCGTCTTCCTTTTTGAATCGCTACTTCTGGAGTTTCGCAACTCTCAAGGTTTCCTACTTGTTTGGCTATAGCTGAAACGTCTTCGGAATTTCACAACAAAAGTGTTTTCAACATAGGGAACCGAGAAAGATAAATTTTGTTGGACATAATTGATTTTACCACAATTACTGCTAATCTCGCAATCTGATTGGCTAATTTGCCGTTGTTATTAAGAGTCCATACCACGCTGCTCGCGTCAATGTGCCACGCAATGCATTTTTCAGCTCGCGCTCTGAAGAAAAACATTTTCTTTGACGTTGATATTGTGGTGAAATAGTGGTAGAAACTTTATTACCGTGTCAAAGCCTTCTAGTTCGGGAGGTATCCCGAAAAATACAAATCGAAACGTGGTTTATCGTGGTCTGTACTCTTATAGACAACGAGTACGCGTCATTACTCTTTTCCCAAATATTTTTTTCGTATTGTTTATTGCATATTAAGCGAGCTTGCAAAAGTTTTTGAATTAACAAATGGTAAACACCATAGCGTGTACGATTGAGTTGTAGATGCACGCGGGAGATTGCTAAGCACGAAAGAAGCGTAAGAGTCGCACGAGGCGATACCTCGTGCGACTCTAGTTCCTTGAGTGCTTAGCAAACCTCCCAAGTGCATCCATAACTCAACAGTGCGCATCTTTGATATTGTGGTAAAAAACAAATCGAATGTGGTTTAGCGTGGTCTGTACTCTTATCGACAACGATATGCGCCATCACAGTGGTCAAAATGTTGTGAACTCATGAAGCGCAGCCGAGTGAGTTTGCAACAAATTGACATCATGATCTGTGGTCTCAAACGCTGCAGCGGTGATAACACACGCCGAAAGAATCCACATTTAACTTTTGTTTATTTAAACGTGTACGTTGCTTTTACTGCGAACGCATGTAACGCACGCTCTTACTTACACATTCCTATTTCATAGCTGTGTTTCACGCGCGCGCACGTTCACCGTTAGGTTTTTTGTATGGCGGATGCCAACTTGCCACAGATGAAGGGCTGTGCCCGAAACGTTCGTACATTTTTTAATGTTCATTCACACTTTTAAGAGTTTTTCATTAACTTTTTACAAATTGAGCTACATCACAAAGCGCGCGCTTTGCTTTAGTTATTGAGTACGTCAGCAGCATACACCCATGGACAAATAGTAGATGCTGAATTAGCCAATCAGAGCGCGAGCTTTGCTGTAGTTATATTATAAAAGGAAGTCTGACGTGTACAAGCAGTCATTTGCATAATGCAGCGAGTGCACTTTCAAGTCCGAGTCGGTGTTTTCAGTTGTCAAGACAACGATTTATTTCGCTATCTTTGATATTGCGGTAAATTTGTTAAATCGAATGTGGTTTAGCGTGGTCTGTACTCTTATCGACAACGATACGCGTCATCACAGTGGTCAAAATGTTGTGGACTCACGAGGCGCAGCCAGGGTGAGGCGCAGCCGAGTGAGTCCGCGGACAAACCTGGGACATATATAGCGGGAGGACTGAGAGCGAAAGTGTACTCGATCGTGATTGGACAACATATCTAAGCACCAATATTTAAAAGGTTCAAGCCTACAAAGTGATACTTTTCATGAACATATTTCTGTAAGAACCTCCTTTTCAACAGTTTAATGGAAGCTAGTGAACTACAGTGCTGCATAACGGTGGAAAGCCTTCACTCCAATGGAGTGGTCACAAAACGGCGAACGTACAAGAACATTACAGTTGTCCTTGGCCGAGATGAATTTCGCGACATTGCTCTTCGAATTGTTAGCAGTCACTCTCCACTGGGTAAAACTTTTCTTTTAAAAGAGTTAACCATCCACAAAAGGTTTTTACAGGAAGGAAAGGCCACGATTAAACTTCTAACACAGAAAATACAAATTCTGTTTTCGAACTGTCCACCAAATCAGCTCGCAGCTTTTTTGAAATGTTTGTCACTAAAACTTGCCCAAAGCAAACAAAATGGACTAACAAGCAATCGAAGACGGCTTCTCAGCGAAAAGGCTCGTTCATTTGAAAATATAAGTCCACTAACCGACAAAGATTTCACAGTGGGTAGTAAGAAAAGGCCTCTTGACGACAAAAATGGCGTCACTCCGAAGAGAATCAAAACTACAGAGAAAGAGAATATCAAGGGTGAAGGAAACAAAGAAATGGCCCGAAAACGTCTTAACTGTCTCAGTCCTTTTCAAATAAAGCTCATACCTGAACAAATGGCAGTGGTGAACGCAATAAGAGCGGGGAGGAGCGTGTTTTTCACTGGAAGTGCAGGAACTGGCAAGTCATATCTACTGAAACGCTTGATAACAATGTTACCACCTCAGAGCACATTTATTACAGCAAGCACAGGAGCTGCAGCTTGTCACATTGGCGGTACCACACTTCATGCGTTTGCAGGTGAGCTTCCTTTGGTTGAATGGTGAGCATCTACTTTCTACCAACAATTTCATTACTTTAAAACGGAGACAGCTCGGATATAAAAATTGACTGGAGGATTCTGTATTGATGAATTCTACCCCCATAATATATATTCCAACTACCAGTGAGTATAGTGAGATAATTATGGTTTGACACTGACTATGAGTGTATTAAAGCTGACAGTGAGTGTATTAAAGCTGGTCATTGGAGCTTTGGCTTAATGAAACACAGGAGAAAGACTTCAGAGAAGTGTCAGAGTATTAAGCTTAAAAAGAAAAACTAATTGGGGACACCTTATATTATCCAAGAAACAAACTTGAATGCATTCAAAAGTTGTCTGTTTTTGATTTACTTTTTATTCGACAGATATTATTTTTGATCAGATATTATACTGCTCTAGCTCCTACATGAAGTATTCACGGCTTTTGCTTTGCTTTCATGTTGGACCCTGTGCTAAAGTGTCATGATCTTGAACTTTGTTAGGTATTGGTAGTGGAAGTGCACCCCTTAGCCAGTGTGTGGAACTGGCATCACGGCCTGGGCGTGCTCAACAATGGAGACGGTGTAAACATTTGATCATTGATGAAATCTCAATGGTTGAATCTACCTACTTTGATAAGCTTGAGGCTGTTGCCCGTGCTGTTAGGAAAAAAGAGATTCCCTTTGGAGGAATTCAACTTATTCTGTCTGGGGATTTCTTACAGCTTCCTCCAGTAACAAAACAACCAGGCACAAAAAAGTTTTGTTTCCAGGTAAAAATGGAACTTGCTATCTTTTTGTTGGTCAACAACGACAACAATCTTTATTTGTACTCACATTCATACTTGCTTTAAACAAAAAAGGTTACAAAATTGAATGAAATTATTAAAAGTAAAATTGGAGTACTTAAGCTGTCTGGAATAACCATAAGGGCTAGCAGAGCTGGGCGGCTAGGTAATATCAGCATTAAATAAAATTAGAACACAGGTCAGCAAGAAGATTGAAGCACAAATGCACACACAAGAAAAAAAGAAAAAAGACGAGGAAAAAAGAGACGGTATAATTTATATGATATGAAGGAAGTCTAAAATAGTTAAAATTATATACTAGGAATACCTGCCGGTAGAGTGCCAACAAGTAAACACTGGCACAGTTGTGTGCTGAGAAAAAATTAATAAGTTACCAGAGTACAGCCCATCTTTTAGAATGAAGCATTTTTAAAAAGCAGTGCAAAACTCGCATATTTTTTTTATTTGGTGACGGTATTTATATGATATGAAGGAAGTCTAAAATAGATAAAATTATTTATGAATACAAAACATTAATGTAAGAAGAGCACACAATATCTATCATGGCAACTAGTAACAGCTACAGGGGGGGGGGGGGGTATATATTAAACTATAAAAGAAGTGCTTGGAGAGGTGACAGAAATTAACAAAAGACTAGTTAGTTTACAGGTCAATTAAAAATCAATACAACTGCTACTAAGAACATAAGTAGCTAAAAATCTTTGACTTGGTCGACACTGGACTGCATGTGGCCAATTTGTTAAAATCGAATAAGTGCACATCTTTAGACGTCTGGTACTTGTTGGAAGACCAATACCAGTTATGCAGTTGGTTGCATTATTTTTATAATCAATTGTGAAATGTTTATTTTACCTTAACAGGCAGAAAGTTGGAGTGATTGCATTGATACAACC
Organism: Platygyra sinensis; assembly: GCA_019787425.1. Taxonomy (NCBI): domain Eukaryota; kingdom Metazoa; phylum Cnidaria; class Anthozoa; order Scleractinia; family Merulinidae; genus Platygyra; species Platygyra sinensis. The sequence continues at coordinate 28,365 of JAHPZR010055862.1, read as the reverse complement.
ATTGAACTAAAACATGTCTTCAGACAAAAAGATCCACTTTTTATTTCTATTCTACAAAATGTTCGAGTTGGAAGGTAAGTGTTAAATGAATGCACTGTAACTTATCTCCATATTGGTTTTGTAGAATGCTTTCTTCAAGTTGACATTAACCTGGACCCTCATACCTCAACTTCGTTATTTTAGAGATGAGAGCACTGGTTCCCACTAATGTAGTCTGGATCCAAATTGCCGACTCCACATCTTAGGTATTGTGTTCTCTGGTTTCCCTCGCTCCAAAAATACCAACTCTGATAAATTCCATAAATTCCAATTGGGAAACAATTGATTAATTATGACACTATGGTTGTTCGCCTGCTCATTCCCATTTGCCTATTTCATTCTGCCCATATTTTTATTTCTAGTCGTTCAGGTGTACTTGTCTCTAAGTTGACCAAAACAAAAAGTCAGACCATAGAACATAATGGAATTCTAGCCACCAAGCTTTGTACCCACAAGGAGAATGTGAACGAGATCAACGAAATACATTTGTCAAGGTTGTCAGGTGACAAGAAAGTATTCCAAGCAAGTGATAGTGACAGTGGAATGTGTGCAATGCTTGACAGTCAGGTTCCTGTGGGACAGACCATTGAGTTGAAAGAAGGAGCACAGGTAACTGACCATATTTGATAGCTGATCATGCAAGACCTTAGTGCGCCAACTTTTAAAACAAATAATAAATTTCTATGGCTTTTTTTCTCCAACTAAATTAGGTGATGCTGGCCAAAAACTTGAATGTTTCCAAAGGACTTGTCAATGGTGCCCGTGGTATAATTCAAGGCTTCGAGTCAGGATCTGCTGGTATGTCTTCTTTTTAGTAACAATATAATCTTCAGTCAGAAATATCACCCATCCAAGATGTTTATACATGTACCACATCAAATGCCTTGAATGCATCCATCTTGTTGTTGTGTGCTTTTCTTGACACAAGCCTTCAGTGCTGGAAACACTCTTTGATTTTTCTTTCATGTGAACAAACATCAGTTAAACAGGTCTTACCCCAATGAGAAAATTTTGTCTTATTGTATAATTACCTTCACAGAAATGCACCTTTCAACAGCATAGGCTCCATGTTAACTTCCCATATAGGTAGCCTTCCTATACATATTTCCATGGGCTTGAGTGATATAGAAATACCATATAGGGAAATATGTATAGGGAGACTACATGGGAAGTTAACATGGAGTATATGCCCTTTTAACTGATTTGGATTTAATAACTTCTCCATAAACTCAAAGCTTACAACACTATAATAAGAAAGTTAAAGTATTTTTATTGACATCATTGTATTTCTGATTACAAGTCAGTTTTCAATTACTGTATATTTAGTAATTTTAAATGTTTTCAGGTTATCCTATTGTCAAATTTGTGTCAGGCCTTGAGGAAGTAATTGGTCCTGAAAAGTGGGTGGTTAAGACACCTGGTGGAGGGACAGTCACTCGAAGACAGCTGCCACTCAAATTAGCATGGGCTGTGTCCATACATAAAAGCCAGGTAAAGTCTTCTAAGTGCATGAATTAAAATTAGACCAACATTCCTTCCAGTCCTAGAGGACACTTAACAATTTGTGAAGCTAGTCAGCATCATTAGCACTGCAATAGCATGATCATAATATGCAAATTAGAATTACAGTATTTCTCCTTACAATATCAAGAGATATAGGCACTGTATTTGAAATTATAATCCATCAAAATAATATTTCCATTTGCACACAGTCAGTCTAAGCATGTAATGTGACCGAACATTCCCCAGCCAAAACTGTGGCTTATCTGGGTTTATAACATAGATAGGACCCTGCGCGCGCTCTGATTGGTCAAAAACCTATGTTTTATCAGAGTATAAAACATAGAAAAAGCGTGTTTTATTGCTTTGCGCGTGCAAAATCTATATCATAAAGCAAATGAAGCATAAGCCGTGTATTACACTGTGATAAAACACTCCAGTCATTTGACACTCGAGAAATGTAGAAAACACTCGCCTGTGGCTCGTGTTTTCTTCATTTCCCTCGTGTTCTCAAATGCCTGTCGTGTTTTATCACAGTGTAATACACAGCTTAGGCTTCTTTATTTGTTAAATATTCATCAATCTTTGAAATTGTGTATGTTTCAAAAAATATTTGAAGGATAAACACAATAGCTTCCATTTGACTGTGAAAATATGATCGGATATTTGTCCCAAGACATTATCTGTTCCTCAAAGATCACAGTTTTCCTCAAGCTTTGCTCTTGGAAAAATGTTCCCTTCTTGGAAAAGACAATGTCTGCAGACAAATATCTGATCATATTTTTGTTTATATGTAGGCCAAGTTAAGTGATCTCCAAAATAATTTTCATGTCATATTCAGTATCAGCCTGGGTGCATACACTTTGGTAACAGACATGGAATACGAAAGTAGGAAAAAAATCCACTCTTATAAATTATACAACTGCTCTGTATGCCCCAAAAAGATTGCTTGGAAAAGTGTTCTATCGAGATACATCAACTGTACATGTACATCAACCCAAACCGGTTGTAGTTGAAATGGCTGATCCCAATAGAACATGACCTAAGAGTTTTTGATAATTCCATTGGAATAGGTTGTCTGATATAGTGTGCTATTTTGAATTTTTTGTAGGGTATGACACTAGATTGTGTTGAGATCTCTCTATCAAGAGTCTTTGAGTATGGTCAAGCTTACGTTGCACTTTCAAGAGCACGCAGCCTGCAAGGACTCAGAGTTTTGGATTTTGATAGCAAGTGTGTGCGTGCCCATCCAGATGTTTTACGCTACTATGCAAAGTTACAATGTGATGCAAAAATTGACCAATTCAACTATAGCTATCAGACTGAAAACAAAGAGAACATTTGCCCTTAGCTTACTACTACACAAAATTTTGGTCTAAGAATGCATAACCAGCGTCATTTAGGAACTGCTTCCAACATAGATTTCATCTATAAAATATTGTTCTGGCTTCTTAAATTTCTTTCAAAACAAGTGCAAAGTTTTTACAACATTCACCTCCATCAAGTAAATTGTTTGAATTTTTTATTTTGATGCCACAGAGACAAATATTTACTGACACATTAAATTGATTTTCATCATTTTATTAATATATTATTGAGAGATCTCACTAACTTAATTAGGATAAACAGATAATAAAACTCTGCATGTAAAAAATGTCTGTGAAAGAGGATGAAAGTCTCCTGTCTATAAGGAAATAAATAATTTAATAGGCTCAATATTTCAATCCATTAAATTTCTAACATGGCACAGAGAAGAAGACTAAAAAAATTGCTTGCTTATTCCTTGCCCTCCATGATTTTTTTTGTTTTAGCAGAGTTGATGTAAAAACCATGTAAGTGTTTAAAGGGGCACTGTCATGAGAATTTTGCTGTTTTAGGTCAATTCTGTGCTAAAATCATTACTTTAAGGCTAATTTAATCATAAACAAAAAGCGTCTGTGAAGCTATGGCGAAGATATCACATGAATTTTATCAGGGAGGGCTACCCAAAACAAATTTCTTGAGGATTTAAGGAAACTCGTGGCATCAACTTGAAAAAAAATCCATTTCCATCCGTGCCATCCGTAGCAACAGGCGACAGGAAACAGTTTCAGTACCTTCAAATAGTCTTCAATAACAAAACTAGATCATTAGTTTTTTAATTCAAATGATGTGAAGGTACCTTCTAGCTTTTTATAAAGTTGTCAAATAGCGTGACAATACCCCTTTATGAAAGCATGTCGTAATTGCTGGGCCTTGTGGTATGAAGGTGTCACTGGGGTATAGCCTTGATCAATAAACAGCTAATAAAAAAATAATCCATTTAGTCAGTTAATTTGTAAGATTTCACAATTTTTTGATGGGCTGTGGATAATCTCCATTTACAAAATAAGTCGTGTTTGATACAAAATCAGTGTTTGAGTTATTGTTCTCTGTATCGCCCAATTAGACAGTATTCCACCGTGGACTCCTATACAGGGTTTTCAGCACCATTATGAATATTAATTAATTTTATAGCCAAACAAGTACACGAAACACTAAAAATAACTGCTGTAATAACTTCTGTAGTTAACCTCACCAGGTAAACAATTTTTGCTCCATGCAATTTACTGCAAAGCCCCCTTGGGTAGCATTCTTTTTCACACTATGTGGCTCTTGAAGTTACTTAAGCTGCCAAAGTCACCCCAGAAAGAAAGTGTTGAGCAAAATTTGCAAAACAGTACTAATGGCTACCAGGTTTGCAAAAAAGCGGAAGAGAGATGCCCTGGAACTACTAACTAAAACTGCAGTGCCGGCGGACCAAAAGCACAGAGCATGTTACCAAATAAGACCGAATCAGGGTCAAATTACAAGAGGACTTGCAATTGTATCCTAAAATAGTTGTTGTTAGTCCTGGAAAGTCTGTTTGGCCATGAAGTACTGTACCATATACACTAAAAAGTCAATCATCTTGCAAAAACAATCAGTTCATATTTTGCTGTTTATATGGTTATGATGGTAAAAAAATATGATGCTAACCACTTACTCGCATTGACACATTTCCCCAGTTATATGACAAGTTAGCATTTTGTACAAATTTAAAGGTTGTTGGACCCCAAAAGTACCATTAGATAATAGTTTCATGTCTTTTGTTCCTAGCACAAACACGGGTAGCATGTGTCATACCCCATATACCTTCTCTTATGCTAAAATGTCCATAACAGGTACAGGTGTACTTTCCAGAAAAACTGGACAGTGCACAATGTGTTTTTCTCTGCTTGTTACCTGGTTCACTGGCCTTGCAAACAGAAATTTACTAGACAGTTTGTTTCTTACACCAATACTTGTACGCTATATATTAAATATTCCACATTGAAACTAGAACAGAGATAATATTGCTACATGCATGCCACAGGTGTAGCTTTATAACGAGCATTCTCGTCCCCAGAGCCCACGATCCTTCTGGCCTGTGGTTGGGATCGAGAGCTCTGGCTAGACCCAATTTTCTGAGCATGCGCAGAGTATTCCTTTCGCATTCTCAACCAATCAGATATGCTAGATTTGACGCGAAGTCCGTTAATCGCGGACTTCCGGTTTTGGACCAAACCAGAGCTCTTAGCCTGCGAACAGGCTCCCAGCGAGGTCGGAAAAAAAATTTGGCGAGCGAGTGGGACGCGGGGGAGCCTGTAGACATTGTTTTCAATGTACCGTTCCGCCCCTTGGTGATTAGCCTGTTACATATCTGTCAAGGAGGTAATTAAACCTGTCAAAATTGACGGGTTTCCCCGCGCTGATGAATCGGCTTTTAGTCTACCGTAATTGATGGTAAATAAAGTAGACAGGCCAAACACGACTCCTACGAGAAAATGAGAAAACTATAGCTGTTAGATCGTGCTGGGCGGCAAGTTTTAAGAGGTCTACAATCAGAACTAAGCCGAACAATGGCATATACAACACGCAACACAGTCGACCAGACTTGCGCGTAATGAGTTAAATTTAAATCCTGTGGCACCAGAACAATCAAAGGAGAAATAAACCTATACATCGAGCTCCACGAACATAAGCTCGATCAGATAGCTGCAAGGAACATTAGAATTTCTCTAGACAAGCCTATAGCTTTCTCGAAGTAAAGCTACGAAGGAAAGCGTGGGAGGGCAAATATGACACCCGTGATAAGAATCTACCTACTGTACTTGCAAACAGTTCTAATCATAGCCGGGCCCAGCGTCTCAATATAGAATGCGAGTAAGCAACTCTGCGTTCAAGGTAAATGTCATATTTTGTCTCTTAAAAGCAAATACTTGGAGACTCAAAAAACAAATCTTGTAATACAAATGAGCCAAAACAATACTCTAACACATGGTAAATTATAGAGGTGTCAAACTCAACGAAGCAACACGCAGATAACAGCGGAAATCATGCAAACCTATGACTTCTTAAAATTTGCCGCATAGCACGATCTATTAAACGGCTCTAGTTTTCTCCTTATAACACAATACGAAATGCCTTTCATGAACAAGAATAAAGCGACAAAAAGGTTGAAAGACCGAAAAATAAACGGCAAATCAACAAATGGCATGAACCGTAGGAGTCGTGTTTGGCCTGTCTATCTTATTTACCACTGTTTACCATCATAGACGCGGTAGCAATTGAAAATTAGGCTCTTCCCGAAACCAGTCTGTAGAATTCCGAAAACATCGCGCTTCTACGCCACAGTTTCAAGGCATAGCTTCTACTCACGTTTCAAACAAGAGATATGACGAAAATGTTGCAAAGAATTGCTCAAAGCTGCTTCAAATTTGTCGTCAGTGAACTGTGCAGTGCACACGGAAGCCGTTGTTGACGGTCTCGGCAAGAATTATGCTAATTTACAAGCAGTTGTCAAGATCTGTCAATTATTTATCTCAGAGCTGTCAACAGTCATCGACTCAACCAATCAGATCTTGATAGCGGGAGCTGGTATCATGGAACGGCGGCATCAATGGAATGTCTACAGGCTCCCCTGCGCACTCCCTCCTCACCAGACCGCTCTCGGCTCGTCCCGCTCGCCCTAGACTACACTCGGCTATCTTGCCCTAAACCCAACCAAACCGGGAGACTGTTCGCAGGCTACAGAGCTCTCGATCCCAACCACAGGCCAGAAGGATCGTGGGCTCTGGGGACGAGAATGTATAACGAGATTATTTTATGATCTCAAAGTTTTTCTTTATGAGCTATCTTATCTGTTATACTCTTCCTTAACAAGTTTCCCTTTCAAACTGGAATACTCTTTGCAGTCAGTGCTAATAAAAGCTGTTTTCAAACTTGCCCTTTGGGACAGCTGTAACCATGACAAACTGACCTGGAAGTGATTTTCACTAGCACCCAGCCATTTCTTGCTAGCATAGACATTTTCCCTCCAAAAAAAAACAACAAAAAAGAAAACATGCAGTCAAGAAAAGTGAAGAATCCACTAGTCCAGAAGCAAAATCTTTTAGACCCAGTCAGGGACATCAGACCTGACTTTCTTGGCACTGCTTTATACAGCAATTTCCACAATGACATTTTTTAATTCCTGAAGAAGTTTTTCCTAGTTGAGCTGTGCATGTCATTTGCCGGCAAGTTTTGCAGCTTAAAAAGTTTTTTCTTCCAATTCTTCTCAACACTAGCTAGGAGACCTATTGAGGAAGAGCTTCTAATAATGATTTGTTCTACACACAAGCAAATAAAACTTGCAAAGGAGGTATAATATTCAATAAAGATAAAACTTTCCAGTCAGTACATACTATTGCATCTGTGCTGAGATGACAGTTATTAACTAAGGTCCTTGTCAGTAACTGTCATAGAAATTGATGGCCCACACACATGCCACACAGAACACAACAACCATGAGAAAACATGTAACAGTTGTCAACCACATGCTGCCTGCCTGCATTCCATCTGTTACCTGTCAACAAACCAAGATAATTAACTTGCTGTACCACTGCTACACAATAAGGTTTTGGAGTAAAATCTTATTTTGTCAACTCTGGAAGTACAATTGCATGAAGAGCCATTCTGCCAGGATTTAAATAATTGTTTCCTGGACACTTGTGGAGTTTTTAGGTCAGGGTTTTTCTTGCACCTTTGCACATTTTGATGTCCTGAGGATATAAATGCAGAGTATGTAACTAAACTGCATTTATGTACTAAGGAACGATACATTTTTGGTAAAGAAAGAAGGGTTGCAGACAGTGGAAACCTAGGAAAACACTCCTTGTGAGGGGAGGTTACAACTGGATAACACCAACTACTGGTGATTGTCTATAACAGCTGCCTGCATCTTGTACAATGTAGTCTAAGTTTTGACATTAGTATTGTTTCTTCTTTCTAATTACTACACATGTACATTTGTTATAATTTAAGGAGTAGGAATTTGGGGGCACCAGATAGACAGTAGTGAGTTTAAGCATGGCGTTTATGGCAGACGGCAAATGGCAAAGATGACCTCTGAGTTTGTGTTCTTTTCTTCTAATCCTTAATTAAATCGCAAAGAAAGAGAAAAATGTCTCCTACTATTCACCACAAATACAAATATTTTTACTCTACCATTCAAAGAGCTAAAGACAGAAGGCAAAAGTTTCATTTCTGCCGTTTGCCGTCTGGCGTAACGTCAAGCTTAATCTCTCTAATATCCCCAGCTGATCTTGTTACCTTTTCTTGTCTAAAAACACAAAATAATATCATGTAATATGCAAGCTGATGTAGATGTACAGCTGTACTTAAGAAATAGAAAACATGTACCGTGTTTCTATCGAGTTATACAAACACGAGTGGAAGTTTGGGAGAACGAGAAATGCTGTAGGAACACCAGCCGCAGGCGAGTGTTTCCACAGCTTTTTCGAGTTCTCCCAAACTTTCACGAGTGTTTGTATAACTCGATAGAAACACGAAGTACATGTTTTCTATTTCTTTTAGAAAACACCACGACGAGAAAAAGGAAAACAACTTGCTAACTTTGGATATCAAAATGTAAATTCTCTTTGCTCGCGCCATCACTACGTCAACAGCGCGCGCTAGTTCTGTGTCTCCATCGAGTTATACAAACACGATTTTTAACCAATCAGCGCGCGTGCTTTCTTAGGACTGTTTTCTAAATGTATATAAAGACTAATCAAGGGGATATACATCAAATTCTGTCAAGTACAAACAACATACAATATTGTGAAGGTGCTGGGCAAACACATCAAAAGAGAACTTGTTGATGACATTAGTCTTGCCAGCATCACCTAGTGTTGAACTAAGTGATGGATTCTTCAAAAACTTCCGCATTGCTATAGCAAAGGACTCTGCATCAGGGCTGCATAAAAATCCTGTCAGACCATCTTGTATGGTCTCCAAAGGTCCACCATTATTGACTGCAATCACTGGACGTCTCATGTACATAGCTTCAATTGGAACTATACCAAAATGTTCATGGCTTGGGGTATAGATCAAGCATGTACACTGATTAAGAAGTATCAGTTTTTGGGAATCACTAAATGATCTCACAAATGTCACTTTACTGCTCAGGTTGTATTGTTCTGCCAGTTTGCACAGTTCCAAGAAGTGTTCCTTGTTTTCTACAACTCTGTCATCATAGCCACCTGAAAGAGGAAAAACATTTGAAAAACAAGTATCTATAGGCAATAAGATAAGCTTTCATGAATGTGAGATTGAAAGATGGCTTGCGCTTCATGTGATGTGTTACTCTTGAAGCAGTTAGGTAGCTGTTACATGGGAGACTTGAAAGATATGCAATGTTAGAGTCTGAATAAACTTACCTGCCATAACTAAATGTACGTCCTTCCATTCTATGTCACTGATAATATTTCTAAGCCAATCTAATGCCTCCAGTGCCAGATTCAGGTTCTTCTTTCTCTCATAACGATTTATTGACAGAAAAACACACTTGGCAGAAGGTGGTATCTGATCTTTGTAGGTTTCTTCTGCTGGTACTGGTGTATCAAATGATGAAAAATTTAGTGAGGGATACAAAACCTGTGGGCGATTGATGCGTAGACTAGTAAATGTTGACACAAAAGTCTCAGCGGTGAAGTTGCTGTTCACCAGAACAATGTCTGCCATTCCTGTTAAAGAGATTTAAGTAACATGTTGGTTATTACTACATGTAATATTTAATTAGGCTCAGACAACACAACAACATGGTTTAAAAGAAATGCACTTGTTAAGAGGAAGGAGCTCAATAAAGCTCTTTCAGTGACCCTTGGCTATAGACATATTGCTGGATGCTGTTAGTAATGATTTTATTTAGCATCTGTCTCCAGCCACATTGATCCTTCAATGAGCTCTAATGGCTCTGTGTCAATTCTGAACCTGCCCATCTCCCCCCTGCAAGCATTTGATATTTTCTTTTCATAGGGTGACAAATGCCCCATATTGAAAGTTACAGGTCAACACTAATGATGTTTTTCACTTGTGAATGAGCAATATATAGTGACATTGCTGTGTAATCACTAAGTTAATGTGAAAAGAGCTTCTTTTGTTAATTGGTATTAAATCTTGCTTAGAGCTTCAGGGGTGGATCCAGCAATATTATTAGTGTGACTGGTTTCCACCAAAAAAAGTTTGGAAAAGTGATGTTAGATTAATGTTAATACACCAGTGTACCTGCCAGCTATGTTCCCTGGCAGCACCATCATAATTCAATTCAGTTTATTCACACTTATTCACACAATGTTAATTTACAAGAATGGAAAAGAAAGGTAAAACGAACAAAGGAAAAGTAGCTTACATGTGCACTAGGTATTAATTTGAAATAGTGCGTAGTGGCCAAAGGAGCAGAGCTTTCGAGTTAGCCACTACCACAGTGCAGTTTACAGTACGAGGCAGTTATTTACAGAATAAACATAAGGTAATCACTATTTAAAGTAGAGAACTAGGTAAAATAGATAAATTAATTACTTGATAGAGCTAGACAGAATATACATAAGGTAATGACTATTTACAGCAGAGAACTAGGTAAAATAGATAAATTAATTACTTGATACAGCTAGATAATAATTGAAACTGACTGTCGAGGAGATGCTTAATATATTCTTTTTTGAAGGTATTACATGGCAGACACTTAACTTCAATGGGTATTGCCTCCCAGATTTGTGATGCCTGTAATATATATATTGTTGAGGCAAACTGGACAAGATATGGCTGACCGCAGCCAGGCGTGGAACTAACTTTATTGAATATTCGAAACAGCTTAAATGCACGAGCCTAATTTGAATATGCTAATCCATGACACTACTTTCCCGCCAAAAAAAAACCTTAAAATATCAACTAAAATAAAATAAAATAAAATAAAACAAACAATATATTAATGTCAACAGCACAGTTCTCAGTCAATCATTACAATTCCTCCTGCACAACTTCTTACAAATTCAATGTCACAACTGGCTTTCGAATTCTAGTAGAGCGTCTCAGAGGTTCTGAAGGTGACAATGTCATTTCCGGGTGGCCTTCAACTTCGGTTTCTTTAGCAATAGGTGAACTAGCGATTGGCACGGTGTAGTCGTTACCCGACATTGATGGCACAACTCCACTTTGACTACTCTCCGCATCAGTTCGTGGAAGACCACTTTCCTGGTTTTGAACACCAACAGGCCCCGGCATGCTTTGAAATTCTTGCAAACAGCTTCCTTCCTCAAATGAGTTCCCCAGATCAGCTGACATCTTCTGGTTATCAAGTGCCCTGATGAGATGATCTGCATGAACACACCTTGTCACAGCGCCCATCTGGATGAGATACCACCGATCTCCACACACCTCCAAAACAACACCTGGACTCCATTTCGCAGACTGTGACGTGAATCCTCTGTCAGTAATACGGACCCGGACAGGCTGGTTCACCATAAAACCCCTCTCAACCTGCGATTTGTCATGGTAAAGCTTCTGCTTCATCTGCTTATTCTCCACTGCTTGCGCCAGATTTGGTTTCAACAAGGTCAATCTGGTTCGCAATTGCCTCTTCACCATTAACTCAGCTGGGGTTCGCCCTGTCACACTATGCGGTGTTGGACGGTACTTGATCAAAAACTTGGCTAGCCTATGCTTCATCGTCATGCTGCCGGTTCCCTGTAACATCTGCTTCTCCAGAGCTTCCTTCACCACGGGGACCGACCTCTCTGCGGCACCATTCGAAGCAGGATGGTACGGCGGAACTAAAATGTGCTTGATTCCATTCTGTCTTGTGAATCTTGCGAACTGCTCTGACGTAAATTGTGGACCATTATCTGAGACCAGTTGTTCTGGAAGGTCATGCTCAGCAAATATGAAACTCAGCTCATCAATGGTGCGCTCAGTAGTGGTTGAGGTCATGTGCTTCACGTCTATCCATTTGGAATGACTGTCAATGAGCACCAGAAAATAGTCCTTTCCTTTCTGACAAAAGTCAATATGCACCCTCTGAAAGAGTCTTGATGGCCATTTCCAGGGATGTAAAGGTACTTTAGGGGGCAAACTTCTTACATTCTGACACACTGTGCAACTCTTAACCACCAATTCAATTTCTCCGTCTAATCCAGGCCACCACATGACGCTTCTGGCAATAGCTTTCATGCTGCATATACCAGGGTGTTCCCAGTGTAATTCATTCAACAACCGCCCTCTCAGAACTGCCGGAACAACCACCCGAATTCCCCAGAGGACAACTCGTATCTCCTGTTATGGAATAGCTTCAGCTCCACTTCATCACAGGTCTCAGGCCAACCATTCATGGTGTACTGATGCACCTTGCACAGCTTGATGTATTCAGCAACTTGCTCTGAATTTTCACATTGTTTAAACCGCAAACAAACCTGTCCCTCAGTGCTCAGTTCAAGAATTCTCCATAGTTAGAGTGGATCGACAGTTTTTCTAAAGCCACAATGTAATCACTAATCGACTCATCCATTTGTTGATTTCGCATGCTGAAGCGAAAGCTTTCCGTAATCTCCTAAGGAGCAGGATCGCAATGATTCTTTAGCCTCTGCACAATATCCGCCAAAGATGTATCTTTAGGTTTTGCCGGCGACAACAGATTACTTAACTCTGAATAAACTTCCGGACCGACTTCAGCGAGAAATATTGCCTTCTTCTGTTCGGTGACAAGTCGATTCGAGGCCATGTGTTCTGAACCCGGAGTCTCGACAATGTTGTTCGCCGTATAAAACATTTCCATGTGCTCCATGTATGCACAGAATGTCTCCTTGTCCCGGCAGAACTCACCGACTCTACCAATATACGAAGCCATCCTCGTCGCCAAATGTAATATATTGTTGAGACAAACTGGACAAGATATGGCTGCCCGCAGCCAGGCGTGGAACTAACTTTATTAAATATTCGAACCAGCTTAAATACACAAGCCTAATTTGAATATGCTAATCCATGACACTGCCACTACTCTAAACCTTGCAAGGCCATAGTTAGAGTGGGAGCAATAGCTTTACACCCATTTAACATTCATTATTTTCCACTGCGGGACTGTGGGACTGTGGGACTGCGGGAGCAATAGTTTTACATCCCACTTAATATTCATTTTTTTCCACTGCGGGAGTGTGGGACCCCGGGAACAATAGTTTTACTAGCCTTATGTTCATTAACCCATAAAATACATATTTTTTCATTTCGTGGTTGCAACACGACTGCGGGACTACGGCAGCAAGCATTCAATGTCACGCAATCCTGGCCGGGTATTCTGAAGTCGCTCCCTTGTAGTTACACAAATACTTTAAGTGAGATCTAAAATTGAAGTATGACTGAAAAATTGTTTGGTGAATGCGGAGAAAACTTGGCTGGAGGGCGGGAGCGGTACAGAGTACTGCCAACAAGCAGCAACAAGCCAAAGCGAGTGCAGCACAACATTTTGTGATCTTTTAGTAATGTTCTTTTAATGCAAAGTGTAGATTGAACGTCATCCTCACCGATCCTTCCACAATGTTGGCAAACAACACCGTAATAAAGGTCAACCAAAACATCAAGGTTTTTGTTTTCATTTTTTTCGTGTGGAAACCTTTCAATCCCAGTCTAACTTGACTCGTCATTTCATTTCCTTATTTGGGCATAACTTCGGCTTGTTGACAATAACAAAATGGCCACTACAAACATGAAATAGACAAGAAGACACAAGGAAGATACTTGTTTAGTGTGTGTAAAAAGAAATGAAAAATGACCTAAGATGATTCGTTTCATCAATTTCGCAAGATTGCTGGGCCGGACAAGAATTGGACAAACGTGTATTTAAAATTGTATCGTTTTCAAATCCCTTGGTAAGCACTCTGATAGTGTGACCCACTAGCATGTGTTCTGAAGAACGTGTTCTCTAAAGTTTGCGTTCCAGAGAACGCTTTTTTAATTTTTGTGATCTGTCACTGGTCCGTATCCGTTCTATACCCGTTCTGTTCGCATTCTTGTACCTGTTCTGTATGTGTTCTGTACCTGTTCGCGTTCCCTGTTAGGTTTCTTCTGAGTGGTACTGCAATGTGGACAGTGGACGCTGTCTAATTTCTTTCCTGCTATCTGGACAGTGTGGGACAGTGGACTGGATAAGGATATAACTATCCTTGTTTGGAAAGGAACCAATACATTAAACTGGACAATTTTGTTTGTATTGGTTCAGGAACCTTTCCGAAATTCTGGGAGACCTGAATCTTCAATTGAAACTCCCAATTACTTCTGTTTGTGTCAGTGTTTTTTTCTTTGTTGTCTTCTTTGATATCATCTGTGATGGTGGATATTCCAAGTTTGGCAAGGTGTCTCTCCCTCTCTTTCCTCTTCATCCCCAACCAGCTGGAGGAGGTTGGGGATGAACAATGAACGATGATGTGTCGGGGAAAGGTCGTAGAGACTTTTTCCTAGAACTGCGTGTTGAATATCTCCAACTTTGTTGCACAGTGTTCCTGTAGACAGTTACTGCCTCACTCCACATGCACTTTGGGTCAGGCCCATACCCAGCTCCCTTAACAACCTTCATCTCCTTAAATTTACTTTTGTATACACCCGTGGAAAAGACCTGCTGCTTTAAATGTGTATTGAATCAACTTTACATGTGTATCAAAAGGTCTTTGATTTGAATCGAAATGACTTCTATCATAACGACTTCTATCTCTGTACAGTAAGTGAGCAGTACCTCTAAAGTGACTTAAAGTAGCACCCCAGTTTGTAATGTATTATTTCAGCAAAAAAAAAAAAGAGAAACAGACTACTTTCCTGCAGAACTATGGCATCAACTTTAATCCGTAGAAGATGCACGGAAGATGCTTACCCTCTGATCATCCCCCTCCTCTCCCCCAAAAATCACAGCATCCCCCCTCCCCCCACCCCCACCCCACCCAAATACGTGTAGGTGGCTCACCAGTTGTGACTTCCTCTAGCCAGTCTAACGGAGCACGATATATCCTTTTCAGCAAGCTTTTTCGTTGAGTTAACAGCAGGTCAGGAAAATGGCAGTAAAACACAATCCGTGCCTTGCTGAGCTTAAGAACAGGGATGCACACAGACACTTGATCGCAAAAGACAACATCCATCCGCCATGATGAGAAGAACACAAGATATAACGAGACATAAATCATTCTTACATAAGCCCAGAAGGCGTAAAAGTAACCAAAGCAGTGTCTAGGAAGCCAATCTCCGACAGCAGTAACTTGTAACGATCCATTTCTTGTTTCTTCAAAGCAGTGAGATTTGTCGTGATGTGAAGTGAAAAAGTGGACTTTGTGCCCGCGTGATTTCAGCGCTAAGCCAGCATCCACAACAAGACGCTCTGCACCACCAATGCCAAGATCGGGATGAATAAATGCGATTCGAACCATTTTCAAAGTGAAATTACCGAAGTTATTTCATATAAATTCAGCGGAACATGCGAGTCAATCATTCAGTTCCGATCAGAACACGACTGGCCGAGAAAACCTGGGACCCGGAACAAATTCAACATGGCGGCGTACAGTTGAGTTGAGGCCACATTTCTAGCTAGCTCACTTGTAAATTGTTTTAATAGTTAAGTTGAAAACATGAGTGACATTCGAGACATTTTGGAGTTGGAGCAAGGGCTTGCTTCTACGCCAAGTAAAGAAGCTATCGTTGGAGGAAACAAGGTAAGCTTGGCTTTCATTTGTAGTTGAATCGGCAGTTGAATCATCAAAAGGGGTTTTTAAAACTACGTAATAATACTTAATCAGATAGACTCTTGCATGCATTAAATTATATAATCCATGACATAATTTATTTGACACTTATGTGCTGTATTCCTCGATTTTACACGAGGCCTTGACTACAACGTGCAACGCCTGCTTCAAATAAACGCCTGGTTTTTCTGTGAGGTCCTTTGTTCGTTTATGAGAGGACTTTATTTGAATCGAGCTTGTGTAATCGTAATTGATTGTCGTTGGTCAATGGTTGTAATCTCTGAAAATGGTTTAGGAACAGAAAAAAGGTGGCATAACACACTGAACAATGGCTATCAATTTTGACTATTAGTAACCTGTTAACTAACTGCAGTGGGTCTACACCCGGTCTACATGACACTGGCACATTACCAACAATCAAGTGGCCGTAAATAACAGTGTTAAGTGGGCCAAAATTGGCCGAAAACACTTCTAGCCGAAAACAGTGCATAGACATGGTTGACTGTACCTGTTTGTACACAATAATATGTTTGTTTAATCCAGATCCAGGTAGCAAATTAGGAATGCCAAGGAATTATTTCAATCATCCTATAATAAATACATTGTGAAACCATTGGTAGCTGTACTCCACAGATGTTGTCCTACGAGAACTTCATGAATTAAATCCTGCCAATATGGGCAAGTTTCTCTAGCAAATGCAATAATATACGGAATAGCATAATATTTTCAGCATTCCCTTTCACGCTTGCTGAATAAGAGATTGAGAAAAGCGATCAAACTACAGTTGTAGAGTGAGTTGGAAGTGTACAAGGATTGGGAAGGGGAGGGAGGGAACTGCGAAGCTTAGACAAACAAGAAGGAGAGACAACATTTTGCAGCTGCCAACAGCCAGAGGATTCTCATGCAAACTAGGCTGAAATGAGATGCAGAGCTCTTATAGTATTCTATTTCACAACACTCCCATTCATACTGGTAGAAATGAGATATAGGAATAATGATTGACCAGTAGACCAAGCCAAGAAGGAAATGCTTGGCTTAGAGGAGGTCAAATACAGGGTGCGGCAAAAAGGCTGTCCGATAACCTGGGACTGGTGAAATGTTCCATCGTCCTAGTGTCTTCTTATCACAGGTTGCCCAATGGGCAAGCATTCGGTTTACTTGAGTGAAACAATAGAGACTTTAAGCAACTCACGACGACGACGCCAAAGTGGACGACCGGAAGTGAAGATGCACAATTTGCACCCACTGCGCATGCGATTGACGAAACTTCAGTCGTCGTTCACCTGTGGACGACTGTTGACACATGAGTTTGAGGTCGTCGTGTGAAGGTGAGCATTTATTCGACAATTTTCTTTTTCCCCGAACCTATCAAAGAAGTGCAGTCACATGTTAGTGTTTTTGGAAGTTTTCTTTAGTTAAAGGTATAGTTCCTGGTGTTAGATGTCAAGAAAGGAGCTCTATATTCAATCACGAAATTTTTCCTCTTCACGAAACCAACACAATCAAAAATGGCGAGCTGTGAAAAAGCTGAAAGCTGTGAAGAAACAACGGTAAAAACTACGTAAGTAAGCGTTTAGTTTCATATTCTTATAGCGGTAGAATAAATTTGGCTCAAAAATAACCCTTTCTTTTACTGAGTTGGATTCACATCTGGGTTTTTTTGTGAAGCTCAAGTACGTGTTTGCGTGTGTTTTGGTGACAGTGAACTCCACTGAGCAAAGTTGTCAGCAGTGTTCAACATGTTGTTTACATCCAGCCATTCTTCACAGTACGTGAACAATAAAGCTTCTCGAGTAGCCCTAAGAGACGCCATACTTAAGTGGAGAAGCAAAGAACTCTGAAAAGAAAGAATCGTCTTCAAGCCAATCTTCAAGTTTGCTTACCGTTGTTTTTCTCGCCAAAAGACGTCGACCTCGACCTAGTCTCCAGCGCACGCAGCGGGCGTCCACTGGGCGGTCGTCGTGAGTTGCTTAAAGTCTCTAATGTTGGTTGTTATTTTTTTTCTAATGGCAAACTTTAGATTTAGCAGTTGGCAGACAGTTTATGAGAGAAAATGAAACAATACAAGCGTTGTTTTTAAGATAGGGTAAAATGTAAAATTTAAGTGACCAAAATCAATTTTTTTTTCCCGACTGCTTGTTTCAACAGCGCAGCGGCCATGTGAGACAACAACTTGCGTAAAAAGGCTATCACATATTTTCATCTTTATCTGCGTAGTTAATAGTTTGCTTAGCAAAGTCAATTCAAAGCTATTTGTCTTGAAGCTTGGATAGTGTGGAGTGCTGGAGTGGTAACTAAAAATTCATTTGATTATAATTTATAGTATGACTGAATTAAGGCATAAAATAAATACACTACTATGATACTATCATTTACAAACTATAAAGACAAAGCATATGACTTCATTGCTGATGAGCTATAGCAAGACAGCAGCCTATTCTTTACAATAGCGAGAAAAAGCCAAAATTTGTCAGATGTAAGATCTGAGACTTGCGCAGTCGATTGTGTTTTTCATATCCAGGCATTCTGGGATGCTTGTGAATGCATGTGGAAATCATGTATAGATCGATTTCGAGCAATAGTCCCGCTCAGCTAGAAATCAAGGACATGATAAAGGAGGTGAAATTTTATATGGATGTCATTTACTTGTGGAAGTATTCATCAAAGTCATGAATGGTTTAGTGATGACTCTCGAGGAAGACAAGAGATTTTTATGTGTTTGGCTACTCTTACTATTATATGAGTAATTTTGCCGATTTGGGAATGGAGGTGCCAAGGTATCAATCAAGTCCTACTCCATAAGATCTTTTTTTTCTCAGTGTATTCAGCAGCAGTGAAGTGTTAGGCAAAAATACTTCCATTCGCAGTAAACTGCCGACTGCAGCTTTCTGGTCTCGGGAAGAAAAGAAAGGAAGGAGGGTGTGAAGCCAACCCTCTTTATGTCAAAAGCGACTTCAGTACAGACAAATCATTCACAGTATTCTTCGCCCGTTGAGGTGTTAAATTTGATTGTTGTGTCAAAATCTCTGGATGCTGAGTTAAATAATTTGACCATTGAGTTTCTTGTGCCATCGAGGCGAAAGAAAAGCTTCCAATCATATTGTTATGTGGATTTTGATTTCCTTGCTTAAATGCGATTTGATTTGACCTTTGATGTCACGTTGCCTGAAGGCTCAAGTTTTGGTAAACTCACAAATTCTTGTTATTAAAACATCTCATTGTCACTTTTACTGGTAACATTTAAGTATAAAGGCTAAGTTTTAAAAAGAACACTTGTACATCTACTAAAGGTTTCCTGGGTCTCTTAAACCAAGTTCTAGCATTAGTTACGTTCTTTTCTTAACTCAAGAAAAAAATTTGGGGCTCTGTTGTTGTTTCAAAAAATCCCTTTGAAACTTAACTAGCTGGAAAATACCGTAATTCTCTTTTAAAAACCTACACCAACCACTATTATACCATTTATTTCAAATCCTACATGCATATGTATTGTCAGTATTTCCTTCAAGCTCTGACACCAGCACCCACTTTCACATTGAAACCCCCAGTTGATGTATTTCTTTCCTGAAAGACGAAATTTCAGTGATATTTGGCAAACAGTTGTTTTAAAAACATGTTGTATGATGGCTTTTAGTTTGCTTTCCTGCTATCACTGCAGTCTGGCTTGCCACGATTAGCTTCCTGCTATTTGCAAGCCAGCCTAGTAAAAACTTAAACTGTTTTGCTGTAAATAAAACTTGAAAAAACTTGAAAACTATCACTGCATGTGTGTGGTAATTCGAACAATATGTTGTTTTGACTATACATAAAACAAAACTTTGAGTGGGTTGTTTAACAGAACTTGACTAATTTTTAGTACTTTCTCTGATTCTCATATGAAAACTTTGAATGATAAAAGTTGGCGGCTACCCCAGTTGGGACTGAAGCTCCTCTTAGTTTAAACTCATTTTTAACATGACACAAAACTACGTTTAGAATTTTCCACGTTCATTTTTTGGAAAATTTTTAAAGGACCATAGTCAGCCTCCGCCATTTTCGATGACATTGAAATTATTGATCTATAGCATGGTGAAGTGAATTCTTATTGCTGGTTTTACTGTAAGCTGTGTTCCTGAAGGTATGTGTAATTATCTTGAGTAGTTTCACAGTGATATTTCTTCGTTTCGACAGGCTCCAAGTAAATTATAGAAACCAAATTCTCGCGTGAAAACAAAAACAAAGGTGTGGCTGACTAGGGCCCTTTAATGTCAGAACCTTAATCTTTCATTATCCAGCAGCTTTGTTTCTGATCTAGCAAGTATCCCCATAGATATTGTAAGATAAAATACAGGTGTTCATTGTTTGACAAAAACAATATACCACCCTGCATCTTTGTCTACAATATAACCATGGCTAGATAAGAGCTTGTTTATTTCATGAGAATATTTGAATAACACATCCTTGTCAGTGAATGAGGAGAAGATATAACATGTCTATACTACAACTGCAATATGTTGCGAACATCAAACGGGTGCTCATGCCCAGGTCCCTGTCTTTGGGGACCAGCAGGACTATGCTCTAATGGCCATGAATAGCTACAGGTAAATTTTATTAACAGTACCCAGGGGATTAAAAAAAATGACTCAAGTCTTGTTTTTTTTATGGATATGAATTTCATTTTTGTATGCCTTGGCCTTTCTTTCACTTCTGATGTCATCATTTTTGACCAAAATTGGCATCATCTATACTCAACTTCTGCAGGAGGAAAAGATATTTCCAATGATGCCCAGATCAGAGTGATTGGCCTTATGGAGCCCAAGATATGCACAAAAATGCTCAAAAAGATGAGTGAAAAACTCTGAGCAAAATTTCCTGCTACGACACCTGGCTGCTCCATGGTAAAAATTGGCCGCCTCGATGATGCTTTCTTAGAAGTTTTTTAACCGCAAGCAAGCCTAGTAGAAGGTCAATCACTGCAGCAAAAAGAAAAGGAAAGGAGAAAAAAGAAAGGGGGTAAAATATTCAAAATCGAAAAGCCTAAAGACGTAGGTCAAAATTTTGATTTCTACGTACGCCCGAGCCAAATTGTTGTAAAATGCAATTCTAGTGGCAAGAAGGGCTAGCTGTCATGCTGCAAATGTATTTTCGACCAGATTAAAGCTAACTTGGCAGAGATCCAGCCTCTTTACCTCCAAAATGTCCAAAAAATGCATTTTTGGCAAAAAGCTTCAGGAGTCAATGGGTTAACTTAGGTAATTTAATTAACCTTATTAAAGAAAAT
>JAHPZR010055862.1:0-2500 GCA_019787425.1 Platygyra sinensis | reverse complement strand
GTCACACCAATCAAATCAGATCTACTATAAACAGCCAATCAAATTTCTTGTTTTAAAGGTAAATGGTATAGATTTGATCCCGATACAGTTCAGAACGGCCACATTTATTCTTCTATAAAAGAGGAAGAAGTATTCATATGTTGGGTTTACTTCAGCATTTTCTGTGGGTTAGGTTGAGGATTTTAGTTATGGACGAGATGAGCCTTGAGGTTTGAAACAGTGTGTGAGCTAGTTGTATGCAAATGAACGAGATGTTGTTATTTTTAGTTACACGGAGTAAATTCAATTAGACGTTACGCATTGTTGCTTCTAGTTCTTAGGAAATGTTTTAGGGGAGACGAGACTATTTTAATTTGAAAGAGTTCGAATGTTTACAATAGGTACAGGTAACGATTGTTTTGTTGTTGTTGCATGCAAATATAGAGAGATATTTTTATTTTTTAGTTACAAACGGTAATTTGACACTTTTTGTTTATCATAAGGGAGTAAATTCATTTAGAGCTAACAAATCATCAGCACCTGTTCCCACGAGATGCTTGCTACTTTTAGTTACAAATGGTAACTTGACACTTTTGTTTTTCATGTCGGAGAAAATCGTTCGCACGAGATGTTTGCTATTTTTAGCTATAAAATGGTAACTTGACACTTCTATTTTTGATATGGGAATAAATTCAATTTGAGCTCACAAATTGTTGGCTATTGTTTCCAGGATATTAAACAAAAAAGAAGCTTTCATTTCTAAACTGTTTTTATGTCTCTGCAGTAGCAGTTTATAGCTTTATTTGATGACTTTCATTTCAGTTCGATATTTTTTGAAGACTGCATGGCGTCAAGTTAAAGTGCAAAATCAGACTTTCAACGTATCAGAAAGTTTTTTTCTCTTTCTTTCTATTTTCGGTGAAGAAGTGTTGTTTTGTAATAAGGGTAAACTTACGACTCGTATAAAATGCGAAAAGTTCTCTTAACGGCTTGAGTAATTTTGAGCAAAAATTACTCTTGGGGTTGAAAGGGCTATGAGATCGGTAAGTGATGGGGAGTTATGTGTGAGCCCATGTCACACCAATCACAGTGTGGGTTGTATCAAAGAACGAATCAAATTGCCTGTCAGAAAATAAGATGATATCTATAGTAATTTGGAGACATGTCAGGTTACTGTAGTTTGTTTAGTAAAACATTTTACATGTCATCGATTTAATTCTGCTATCTCTGCAACCTTTCTGTTCACAAAAAAATAACTCTTGCACGCCTTGCGTGCCTATGTTTTTTGAATGTCTGCCATTACTGTTTATCTTTAACTTATGTAACTGATTTGAAATGCTAATTGTACATCACAGTTTAGTTTTATATTGCACTTCAATTGGAGGTACAAGAAGTCAATGTAATAAGTACTGTTCTCATGCAAATGTAAAAGCATACCGTACCATTTTTGTAAAACTTTGAAACAACTAATTTATAAAGTTTTTCAACTGACTAGCCTTTGTTAATAAGTGTACAGCGACATTTAACAAAATCAGTTAGGGGTGCAAATAATGCATGGGAATAAAGAATAAACTTCGTTTAATCAAAGGCACCCTGATTTTCAAAATTTTCAGAGGAAGCTCCCCATTCCTCTCTGCAGAAAGGGCGGGAATGCTCCCCCACTCCACAAGGTTGCCATTATCGCGATGCGATAGTGCTCCGGCTACTTTACAATTTCCTCCTGCTACTTTTTTAAATTTGAAAACCCTGATGTCTTTCAATGCCTTGTGGCATTGCAAACTCCCGGTATGTACTACCGCTACCTAGAACCAAAGAAATGGCGAACACCATTCAATTTGTGCCCCTCTAAACAATCATGTAGATATTTCATTAACCTAGGATTTTCACAAGCTGTTCTCCCTATTCGTGTTACAGAGTTTTGTAAAGGTAAAGACAAATTCTCCAAATCTTTGTGCCCTTTAGCCAATTTACATTTGAACAGTGGGAAGAATGTTATACAAACCGGGAGAGCCAAAATGTCTGCTTTTTCCTTGTTTATCCCATGTGACAAGTTTGACTTGTGGAGTCGCCGCTGACCAGTGTATTTTCTCAACCAGCCAACAAAAAATATTCTCAACAGACAGAAAATTCTTGACTGGCAAAAAAATTCTCAGCTGAGAAAAAAATTCTCAATTAATAAAAGTATTCCCAACTACACAGAAAATTCGCAACCGGCAATAAAAAAATTCTCAACCAACAAAAAGAAAATTCTGGACAGATAAAAATAATCTTGCAAGATCAATAACAATTCTCTTGTTCAATTAGTTATTTAGTTAATGTTACAGTTCAAATAAATCTTGTTGTTGTTGTTGTTGTCAAAGGGTGGATTTGCATCTCACTTGATAGAATGATATCTGGACTTGTTATCCTAAAACTGGATCTTAAAAATAATCTTGACCACCTTTGTCCACTATGGCTTTCCATCTATTACAGAGGAAGGTTGACCTCTGACTGCACTTCTCTCTGCTGGGTGACATTTGCT
>JAHPZR010055861.1:185000-187500 GCA_019787425.1 Platygyra sinensis | reverse complement strand
GCTTACTATACGTTTCCGGAAGCTCGAGAAGAATGGGGAGCTGGGGTGGCGCAGTGGTGAGAGCGCTCGCCTCCCACCAATGTGTCCCGGGTTCGGTTCCCGGACCCGGCGTCATATGTGGGTTGAGTTTGTTGTTGGTTCTCGCCCTAGCTCCGAGGGTTTTTCTCCGGGTTCTCCGGTTTTCCTCCCTCCTCAAAAATCAACATTTGTAAATTCCAATTCGATCGGGAATTCGAGGGCCACGGGTTTGTCAGTCGAAGACTGTTATGTGCTACCCTCGTTAAACAAAGTCAATTTAAACCTGGGGAAGGTGATACTGTTTACACCGTAGCGATGGAACAACCCGATCAGTACTTCACGCCCCAAGTCAATGTCCCCTACGAGAGACATATCTTTCGGACTATGGCTCAGTTACCTACTGAAGGCGTCGATAAATTTATCACAAGGCTTCGAGAAAGGGCAGAATACTGCGAATTCGGCAATGCAAAGGATGAAAATATTCGTGATCAGGTAATCGAAAAATGAATGTTTAGTCGTCTGCGAAGGAAACTTCCCGAGAAAGGAAGAGAACTGACCTTAGAACAGCTTCAAAATACTGCAAGATCTATGGAAGCTAACGACAGGCAAAAGGGAGCTACTGAAAACCCAAACGACAAGGAAGGATTAAAAGAAGGATTAAACTCCTTCCAAGAGGAAACTGACGGGAAGAGATGCTACAGATGTGACATGACAGGAAACACTAAGGATGACAAGCGATGTCCCGCCAGAGACAAAGAATGCCGAAAAAGCCACAAGGTAGGCCATTTTGTAAAGTGCTGTGAAACTAAAAAGGTAAAAGATCCAAATGATAAGAAGCCTAAGCAAAAGAAGCCAATTGAGCCAAGAGATACCAAACCACACTAGGTACATAACATTTGCACACAGGCAAAACAGATGACAACAAACAAAAAGCTGTACATTACAGAAACAAAGGTATCTTTTTTTTATTGAACTTTACTATCAACATTATATTAAAGCTAAAACCTGACAGTCAAGAAATGCATGATAACACAGCTATATGCTAAAATTACAACATTTTGCAGAAAAGATTTCCAAAACATGAAAGTAAAAAATTAATATTTGAGCCTTTCTTGTTCCTCATAAAGGCAAATTCATCAAGCATACTCAAAGCCACCACATTGTAGAGACAGCATATGAAGATGACTCTCTGTTTTCATTACACAGCTCCTAGTTATAACACCAGTTATTAATATCCACCAGGAAATCAATATTTGTGTCTACTCTGATCTCTGCTGAGAACAATAATTACAAAGAAATATTGAACTACGCCCAGATAAATAATGCAATATAAATTACAAGGTGCTTATTGACGTTGAATCTGCTTGAATATAAATAATTCAAGGGGTTTTATAGCCTCGAATAAAATTAATCTGTAAAAATACAGCAATCTATTAAGTACCAGACGTAAAACTAATAACATTAATGCAACGATACAAAGGCAAAAAATAAATCGAGTTAAACAGATGCAAATAAGATGAAAACCACTAGGTTTTCCTTCGTGTTTGGTGACAGTGCTATCTTGATTAGCGCCAAAACAAAGTCAAACTTTAGACGCATATAGCGAGAAAACTGTAGGTGGTGCGATGGGGTGCGACGTCTTAGAAACAAACTATAACTATTCTAGAATACGATGATACGTTTTTCTTGGTTGAAAACTCCATTGTTTCGGAGCAAGAAATGGTTGATTATGCACACCGTAAATCGTGACCACGATCCGCCATTTTTGACTCGCCTACAGTTGAATCCCAATAGTGGCAAGAAAGTTCGACAAATTGGCCGAAAAAAGCGACACACTTAAACTTTAGATCCTTACCAAAATTTTCCTTTAAGAAATTAGATCACCAAACTCTTTAGTGTCGAGAAAACACGCAAAGAAATTCTCTTCATCTCTCGAGCGACGATTTCTTCCAAATTGACTACCAAGAAATAGCCTGCGAACAGGCTCCCAGCGAGGTCAGAAAAAAAATTCGGCGAGCGAGTGGGAGTCGGAACGTCGTGACTCCGCGTGCGAAGCGAGTGGGACACGGGGGAGCCTGTAGAGATTGTTTTCAATGCACCGTTCCGCCCCTGGGTGATTAGCCTGTTACATATCTGTCAAGGAGGTAATGTAAGTATGTCAAAATTAATGGGTTTCCCCGCGCTGATGAACCGGTTTTTTATAACAATCTACCGTAATTGATGGTAAATAAAGTAGACAGGCCAAACACGACTCCTACGAGAAAATGAGAAAACTAGAGCCGTTAGATCATGGTCATCATGCTGGGCGGCAAGTTTTAAGAGGTTTACAATCAGAACTAAGCCGAACAATGGCATATACAACACGCAACACAGTCGACCAGACTTGCGCGTAATGAGTTAAATTTAAATCCTGTGGCACTAGAACAATCAAAGGAGAAATAAACCTATACATCGAGCTCCAGGAACATAAGCTCGATCAGAT
>JAHPZR010055861.1:177500-180000 GCA_019787425.1 Platygyra sinensis | reverse complement strand
GTAATCTCTAATTACTGAAAAAAAAAAATAAAATAAACATTCTTCTCTCGTAAAGCGCTAGGTAAGCGGTAGAGCACTAAAGGACTAGGAAAGACATTTGCCTGCGTCTCGTGTTTTCCCCTACACTTATTTCGTGCTCAACCGTTTCCTGCGTGCCTTACATGAACAGAGCTGAGCACAGCCGAGGCTTCTGTATTTGTTAAATGAACGGTGGTTGCGCGTGCACATATTATTCATTCACAGCGCGAAGTTGAAGTCTTTGTTACAGGGAGCCCTCACGTCCGTTTAGAATATGAAAAAGAGATCAAACTATTTCTCGCGGGTGTTTTGTGTTTTGTGGCGGTGAAATTGAATTTTAATATGAGCGCGCGGTCTGCTTGTGCGAGGTCTGGAACCAAAGTTTTAGAAGTCTAGTACTCGCAAAGTTTCGGAGGATCCGATTGCTCACCGATAAATATGCAAATTAGTCAAGTGATGATGTCATACACTCAACCAAATTTTCAGCAAATATAATGAAAAAAACATATCTCAGCACTAAATATGTTCCACAATTCGGGCTTAATAGTCTTGTTGCCGTTCCATATGCCATATTCATATTTGTAATTGGTGCCTCACAGACATGTTTCATCAAGCATAATATATAGATTTAACCAAGTCTAAAAGCGGAGCTCCTTCTTAGTCTCAGCCCGAACTAGGATTACATCAGCAAATCGAGGTTTAAGATGGTGTGATGATGAAAATAGTCCCAAAATCTCTAGTATACGCATGTGAAAAGTTTAAAAGTTGAAAAGTTTTGTTTTATAACTTGATCCCGCAAGATACAGTTAACCATTTTCACTTTTGTACAGAGTCTCCACTGGCTGGGAGGGTTTGCGCCATCTCTCAAGTTATACATAAAGTATAAGCAACATCACTCAAGCATGAACGAAAAGTAAAGCCTTAGAGTAAAGCCTGGCCCATAGCTGCTAGAGCTTATCCTGGTTTCTGTAGCATGAAGCGGCTAGAAGTATTTCAACTTCCTGGACGGGATGCTAGTCCATCACAAGTCACTCCCCCGCAATTTTGTCAGGTTTCCCCAACAATTTGCCGGTACCCATTTATACACCTTGGTGGAGAGAGGCACTGTGAGAGTAAAGTGTCTTGCCCAAGAACACAACACAATGTCCCCAGCCAGGGCTCGAGCCCGGACCGCTCGCTCCGTAGTCGAGCGCACTAACCATAAGGCCACGGCGCCTCCCACCAAGGATGAACCGCAAATATGATATTTCGTTGCAGATCATGAGTAGTTGCATAGGCTTCTCAAATATTTTGATTGCTTAATTTCAATGTGAGCTGTTCTTTTTTGGACTACAGGAGCTGTTATTGGGTTCCATTCAATAACTTTGCTGTCATGAAATTATACCAAATGTAAGCAAGCTAAGACTAGTTATTTTATGTTATGTACAACTATTTCGTCTGCACTACACAACCAAATGAACTCAAAGGTTTGAGGTATAGTTACATTTCTCAGAAGAGCCCAACATATCCAAGATATGTTTTGATTGACACATCAATTGATGATAATTTAAAGCAAAATAAAGAAACAATACATCAAAATGATCAATATCCTTCACGGACCAAAGCTGGACATGGCAATATAAGGCAATCATTTAAATGACAGATTGAAATAATTTACGCGATGATCGGTTACTAGGGCTTTTCCTCCAGCAACTTTCTTAAACTTAATATTTAGCTTACAGAAGGGAACGGAATACGCGTCATAGCACCACACATGCCAAATCAAAAAACCACAATTTTGATTTTATGCCGTTTTGTCTTTTCTCCGTTGCGAATTTATTCATTGTTTTCGCGTTTAAAACCCCTAAATTTTGACCACATATGGTCATGCGGCGGAAAATTTGAATTTCTTTAACTAGCTGTAACTCTACACCATTTTATCCGATTGAGATAGGGTTTTCACAAGAAATCATAGAATTCTATGCAAAAACTATTATCAATTTTTTACTATTTCTTTGCTGATTTTTTTTCTGATACCAGATTTGGACATCATGTATGACGTCATAATAGCACTCCTAAGGGATGAAATAAACACCAATAACTAGGTAATTCATCAACCTACTTGCCTGCCAAGTTTCGTTACATTCAATGCATTGTACTTCTGTGTATAACTCTTGAACTCTTAGTTTAGTAAGGAGCGGGAAGAAAAGCCCTAGCAACCGACCACCATGTTCTAAATTACAGAACACTAATTGTACAACACAAGGGAACAAATTAGCCTTACTGAATGTTGCAAATGCCAACAAATTTCTCAACCTTGTCTTTCTACAAAAAGAGTAATCCTGTAACTTTGCTTACGACAAAGTTCCACATTTCGTGTTGGCAAAATATTAATTTATACCATGATGCCCAATACAGATTATCACAAAATTGATCCAAAAGCACCATAAACCAAGGACAGTAAATATTATTTTTAAGCCAAAAAGCAAAATTTTTATTTAAA
>JAHPZR010055861.1:165000-167500 GCA_019787425.1 Platygyra sinensis | reverse complement strand
CTTTGAGGGGCTTGGAAAGATGAAAGGCAAAACTGCAAAACTACATGTTTATGACAGTGTAAAACCACTGGCCCAGAAATACCGCAGATTACCGTTTCACATCCGTAACCAAGTGGAGGCTGAGCTAAAAAATTTGGAGAAACTTGACATCATAGAAAGAGCTGAAGGTCCAACCCCCTGGGTTTCTCCAATAGTGGTAGCCCCAAAGAAGACAGGAATACGCATTTGTGTCGATATGAGGGCTGCTAATTAGGCTATAGAGCGTGAGCGACATCCTGTACCCACTGTCGAAGACCTGATTGTTGATCTGAATGGAGCCACTGTTTTCAGTAAGTTAGACTTAAACCAAGGATATCACCAACTTGAAAGACAAAGACTCCCGAAGTATTACCACTTTTGCCACTCACGTTGGCTTATTTCGTTATAAGCGACTGAGTTTTGGAATGAACTCAGCAGCTGAAATCTTTCAGAAATCCATTGAAGAAGTGCTGCAAGGAATTGAAGGTGCTAGGAACATATCAGATGACATAATAGTATTTGGCAAGAGCCAAGCCGACCATGATGCTGCTTTGCAAGCTGTTTTACAGACAATGAGAGAAAACAATCTCACTGCAAACCCTGCCAAGTGTCTGTTCAACCAATCATCAATTGGCTTCTTTCGTCATCACTTCTCTGCAGATTGCATCAGTGCAGATGACAAGAAAGTTGCATCTCTCATCAATGCTAGTCCCCCAAAAAATGCAACTGAAGTGCGCAGTTTCCTCGGTTTGGCACAATACCTTGCACGTTTCATAAAGGACTTTGCGTCCATCTCTGTTCCAATCCGTCAACTTACACATCAAAATGCTAAGTGGGTGTGGGCACCAGAACAACAACATGCATTTGACCACCTGAAAACTCGCATGGCAACTCCAGTAGTCATGAAGTATTTCAACTCCTCATTCAAAACAGAGCTAATTGTTGATGCCAGTCCAGTTGGGCTGGGAGCAATTCTTACGCAAGACACAGCAGATGGAGGAACAAACATTGTAGCGTATGCCAGCCGCTCACTCACTGATTGCGAAAGTCGCTACAGTCAAACCGAAAGAGAGGCTCTTGCTGTGGTCTGGGGAATTGAGCACTTCCACCTGTACCTCTATGGGTCATCCTTTCAAGTCATCACAGATCACAAACCGTTAGAAACGATCTTCAACAACCCCACTCGCAAAGCGACTGCGAGACTTGAGAGGTTACAGCTACGCCTTCAGCCATACAAAACCAATGTGGTTTACAATCCAGGGGCAAACAATCCAGCCGATTACATGAGTCGTCATCCAGATCTCAAACAATCGCAAGCTTCCCATCATTTATCAAGAGTTGACGCCTATATTAA
Source organism: Platygyra sinensis (assembly GCA_019787425.1). NCBI lineage: Eukaryota > Metazoa > Cnidaria > Anthozoa > Scleractinia > Merulinidae > Platygyra > Platygyra sinensis. The sequence goes on along the minus strand of JAHPZR010055861.1, from coordinate 166,128 downwards.
CTTTGTAACCAATAATGCTGTCCTCCCTGCCGTTACGCTTCAAGAAGTGAAAGATGCGACAGCAGCTGATGAAACATTGCAGCGTCTAGCAAGAGTGATAGCAACCCAAAAGTGGAACGAAGCTGGAAAAGATGTCAGTCAGTACCAACAGATCAAACAGGAGTTGTCAGTATCAAATGGCGTAATTCTGAGAGGAATCCGCATAATAGTTCCTGAGAAGTTACGAGGTCGAATGATCATGCTAGCTCACAGTGGTAACCAGGGGATTGTCAAGACGGAGCGTTTCCTGCAAGATTCAGTCTAGTTTCCGGGGATAGACAGAATGGTGGAGGAAGTGGTCAAAGGATGCCTGCCATGTCAAGCTGCAAACCATGATCCAAAGCCAGTATGTGAGCCTCTACAAATGTCCCCCCTACCACTGGGCCCGTGGCAGGAGCTCTCTGTGGACTTCTGTGGCCCCTTTCCAAGTGGAGACTATTTGCTAGTTGTGACTGACAACCTTGGTTTCAATCACCGTAGAAACAAGTGTACAAACTCCTAAATTGGGGCTTTCTTCAAAATGGAGAATTTTTTCCCCTTGAACAATGATTATGTTTTAGAAGACAGAAGTGATCTATTTTATCCTATGGTACAAATGTTTCTGCGAACTATCCAGATGAGTTCCTTTGTGGATATGTTAATATGTTCAGATAGAGTTCAGCCATCCACAGCTTTGTTTATCGCTTGGCAAAAACCGCGGCAAACGGAGGTAAACATCCACCCGGGCTGTAATACCATTGCACAGTACGCTAGCATTTCCTCCCTCGAAAATCCTCTTTTTGTTCAGCAAAATCAAAATACAGGAACAATGACAGTAGACCAAGCAAGTTTTCCCCTCGTATCAGACGGAGAAATTTCAGAAATAAATAATAGTAAAACCACAGCCTCCAAAGACATCGCTCGAGCAACTAAATCATGGATGGCAGCATATATAGGTAGAACGTTGTAAAGCCAAAAACATTAATGCATTTACCTGCCAGTGAAAGAGGAGAATTGTTTCACATTGCTAGCGGATACGTGCCTGTACAATCCAGCTCAATATCTGCGATTTCTTCGACATTCCTTTTGCACAGTTCGGTGCCTGCAGCT
>JAHPZR010055861.1:125000-160000 GCA_019787425.1 Platygyra sinensis | reverse complement strand
AATTTCTGTTTGATTTTCTCCAGTGATCCCTTGATCATGTGACTTTCCTTGCACGGCTGCACAGCATCTCGACGCGTGAATTTTAAACTTGGAAAGGTCTGTGGTCTTCTGAGTAATTTGTCGGATATTTCGCTTCCTTTCTATAACCCTCGTTAGCTTTGCTGCATGGCACTGTTCGGTATTATTTCATCTCCTTTCTCTAGCCCCTGACTCGCTATAATTCACAGCATTGTTTAGTACTGTTTTGCCTCCTTCCCCAGCGCTGGCCTACTCACTTTCGCTACTTCTTTGGCTGTAAATTCTTGCTCTCTGTTTGCTTCAGTGCAACCCTATATTAAAAACGTTAGATCAACCTCCACCATCGTTTGCTGATATGGATGAGTTTTCTTTTGTTTAAAAATCCCTCCAAGAAAAGATGGCATACTTCCAATACAAGCCGAGGGCGCATGTTTTTATCAACCTACAGTATGAGCTGGAGCGGAGTTGGAGACTTGCGGCTAAATACAGGAATGGCTCCAACCTGTAATTGGATGATAAAAATAGTATAGTTAATAGTTAATGCTTGACTCTGAGTGACACTTTTCAATTCACATGATATCTCAAACGTTTCGTGTATTTATTTTTAGCGCTATAAGCCGCTCGCGTTGCCTCTGTTGTTCTTGTTCATTGCCGCCAAAATCGCGATAATCGTTGATATGTGCATAAAGAATATAAAAAGCAATTGAGGCAGGCAAATTCATCTACTTACATCGCAGGAAATGAATTGTTTGTGTGGATAGGAGACACAATCGTCTCGACTCCTTTCAAACGCGACTTGGACGACTTGGACTCGGAGCGATTCCTGTATTTAACCGCTGTACAGGAATGGCTCCGATTGCTGATTGGCCGTCACGTTTTCTTCTAAACACTGGACTTTCTTCTGTTTCTTTAAAAAAAGAAAAACAAATTCATAGCCGATTGACAAACTATAATAAGCCCGTTTTTGCTTTTCTTGTAGCAAATAAAAGATTGAGAATAGCAAACAGCTGTCATAGTTTTCCGGAGCTATTCAGTATTTAACTTCCGCCGTAACGAATGTACAGGGATGGCTCCGATCGCAAGAGCGGTGAATGGTCCTCGGAGCAATACTTTTACACGCATCACTGCATCACACAGGACGAAAGAACAAGAATATAAGTTAATTTTTGCACACGGGATCTGCTCATGCTTATTGAACACACTATGATAAAACTGGAGCAAATGTTGCGTAATACAAGAGAGTCATGTCATCGTTAATTCATGTAATGGCGAAGGGAGGGGTGGGCAATGATTAATACTTGATATGAAAACAGTTCTGCTAGCTCTTGTTTTTGGCATGAAACTCTATTCAATTTTGCAAGAGCTTTGCCTGGTTTATTTTTTCTTCAGAAAGATATTAATAATATAAAAATAAACAGAAATACTACTACACTAGGATCATGTTTTATGCCAATGCTATGTATTATCACTCACTATAAAACTGAAACTTCTAATTTCACGCGCAATCTCTCAATATTTTCATTTTGACCCTCAGAATTTGCTGGTAGATTTAGCTAAACTGACTGCACATGAACTACAAGATCTGAAAAGCGCCACTTTCAGTCAAGGGTGAACTTATTAACTAATACTACTACTTGTAACATCCAATTACAGGTCGGAGCCATTCCTGTACAGCGGTTAAAGGAGAACGGAAGGTGAAAAACGAAGTTATCGTTGCATATTTTCAACAGAGCAAATGATTTGTTTTGAGTGAAAATGGCAATATTTGTCCGTATTTGTCCTTTCTTAACGCGTTCTGAGTGGAAAATAGCTCGTGACATTCACACCATGTAGGTCCGCCATTTTGACCGCCATGTTGAAGGCTGGGCTGCATGGCATGACGTCATTGCGCTCACTTGCGTTCGCGGCAAATTTAATTTTCTTGCTCGGATGGAAAATGGTTCACTGCATTGCCGTAGGCTGTTCCAACAGATCACCTAGAGATTCTAAAAGAGGAATAAGTTTTCATCGCCTTCCGTTAAAAGATAAAGGCCTTTTAAGCAAATGGCTTGCTCAGATAAAGAGAGAAAATTTGCCCCAAATGAAGCACTGCCACGTCTGTTCCGAACACTTTGAGCCCACGTGCTTTGAAAATGAGTACAGACTAAATATTTTGCCAGACAATTTAAGCAGACGTCGCTTAAAAGAGGACGCCGTTCCAACTGTGTTTCAACACACAAAAAAGTTAAGCCAAAGGCCGTCCAGCGAGCGCCGAAGAAATAGGGCTCTACACGAAGAGGTAAGTCATAAGTCATAAGTCATATTCGCCGTATAAAACTGACTCTATGGATATGACCTTTTGGCCGCCGTGTTACTTCTCTGGCAAGCAAGTTTTAAACAAATTATCTTTCGTTAAAAATTTTCTATTCGCTATTTTAGGCCCTCAATGAAATACTGGATGCTTGTGATGGTAATTCGCAAGAGACGGGGCAATCCATAGCGAAAATCGCGCAGCATTTTCAAGATGCAAATGTCACGGCTTCTTCGGCGGTTCCTGATTGCAATGTCAGTCAGACTAAAGAAAAACCACAAAGGAAGAGGAGAAAACTACCTATTTCAGAGATACGTTTGGTGGATGCCTCTACTGACACTGAAATAACAATGGTGGACCAAGCTTGTCAAACAGATTTACCTTTCCTTGTGCATTCACCTCATAAATTAAAATCCATTCCCTTAGCAGACGTTCGTCACGCTGTCACGAATGACCACAGCTATGCTGCTCTCTTAACTGATTCCCCTGTTGTGCCCGCTGAGCAAGTCCCTGGGGTTTCTGGCAAAGATTTTCCAAAATCCAAGAAGAAGTTGGATTTCTCCGAAATTGATATATCGGGTTTTCCTCAAATTGACTACCAAGAAGAGGAAATCGAAGATGAGGAGTGGATTCTATCCGATGTGTCAGATCATGAAGAATCCGACATGTCGGACCTGAGTGATTATGAAGGTGACGAATTTAGTACAACTTTCGATTCCGAAGACGAGGATTTGGACATAAAATCTGACATTCTTGACGATGACGACGAAAAGGAGTCCACGAGCTGGCTTGATGAAGATTGCGGTGATCTTCATCAAGAGCGAAAGTTCTTGGTATTTGAAAGCAAACTAAAAGAGCTTTTTTCTCGTTACGTACACTGTCCAAACTGTGGACGAAACTTGGAAAAAGCATCATTGAAAACCAAGGGATCTCTTGCGACTATTGAATGCCTTCAGTGCTGTGATCAACCATTACGATGGCAAACACAACCGTTTGTTACTTCAATGGCCGCTGGAAATTTGCTGTTCAGCGCTGGAATTCTGTTTACCGGCAACGATTACAGCAATATTGCTAATTTTACAAAGGCAACCAACGTCCAGTTTTTTAGCCAGAGAAATTTCAGCTCTACTCAGAAAAAGTACCTCTTCCCTATTGTTAACAAAAATTTTGCCGAGCATCAAGTGGGTATTTTTAACGAAGTGAGAAACACCGCGGTGGTAGCAGGAGGAGATGGTCGCTGTGACAGCCCAGGCCACTCGGCTAAATACGGCACTTACAGCATTGTGGACACAGCGTCATCTAAAGTTCTTGACTTCTCTCTGGTCCAGGTAACAGAGGTCAAAAATTCAAATGCAATGGAGCTGGAGGGCCTAAAACGTTGCCTAGATCACCTTCAACAGGAACAAGTGGCTATTGCAAAGCTCGCGACAGATAGGCACGTGCAAGTCAGAGCGCACATGAAAAAAGAGCGGCCGCACATCAAACACAACTTCGATGTTTGGCATTTAGCAAAGTCTGTTCAGAAGAAGCTGTCAAAAAAGGCTCAATCAAAGCCATGTGCGGCATTGAAACCCTGGATACACTCCATCATAACTCACCTCTGGTGGTGTGCAAAAACCTCGCAGGGCAATGCAACTGACTGTGTGGAACGCTGGAAATCCATCGTTTACCACACAGCTAATATCCACCACTGGGACGAATGTCAGCATTTTCACCAGTGCGCACACCCACCCATCCCAAGAGAAACAGAGAGAAGGAAAGACTGGTTGAAGGTTGGAAGCCCCGCTCATGATGCCCTGAAGGAGGTGGCCTTGAACAAGTCGCTTCTAAAGGACATCGGCATGCTAGCCGAGTTTATCCACACTGGCATTTTAGAAATGTATCATGGTCTCATGGCAAAGAAGTACTGCCAAAAAGTGCAGCACTACTCATATGATGGCATGAGGGCTCGCACCCAGTTAGCTGTTCTTGACCACAACCACAACGTGGGAAGGAGCCAAGGTCAAACCAAAGAGGGTGCAAAGAAACACAAATTTGTCTCCCCCAAGGGAAGTGTTGGGTGGGTTGCAAAGCCGCAATACGAGGAAAAATCGTACGCATTTTTAAATGATTTAATGGTTTCTCTCCTTGCATTCAAGAAAGGTGACATTGAAGTTCCCCCGCTACCTCCCAAACCCGCAGCCGCGAACATCGCTCCCACCCCCAGGCCACCCAAGAACGACTTGCTAGAAGCGCACAGATCTCGTTTTAATACAGGAAACTAACTGAATGACTCATAATTAATTTCTAACAATCTCCTGTATCCAAGATAATTCCACTTCTGAGTAACTTTCATCAGGGGTGCGAAAGCCCGTGTAATTCCCATCTGCGTTTGGATACACGGCTCGTATTGCTTTCACCACACAAGCCGGGATTACTTTTCTCACGTATCTCCCAAGTCTGTTATGTACCCACCAAGTAAACTGGCGGTAAGCTGCGTAACGATAATTGCTGCAAAAAGAAAACATACGAATGAAACGTGTATTGCGAAATCTTTTCAACTTTGCTCAAAGTATGATGGAAAGGGAGGCTGAAAGGTCAGTGCAATTGCCGTAACAATTTGCTATCACCCGCTGATCGGGGTGTAGTTACACAGAAATGTCAGTCGCTTCTGTTTATTAATTTTATTTCGCTGAACCTACAATGCATTTAGGCGATTGCCGTGTGTGTAAAATGTAGTCGACTGAAATCAATGAGCGAACAATTCTTTCACTAACTCTAAAGTTACTAAAAGGATTCTTGTAGTGTTTGCTTCTTCATATATCTTTCCTTTGATAGGGATAATCACGTATCTCAAAATGAATTTTATATTAGGATGAGAATTAAAAGTTTTAACATCCTTTACCGAATTTGTGAAATACAGGGTACCTGTGGCTAATTGATCTAATCTACATTATCCCAGTAAAAGAGCAAAACGATTTACAATGTCATATATGTGATACGTACACATTAGCAAGTTCCCGTGGCGCTCGTATGTTACGAGCCTGACTCAAACCAACGATGGCCGTCTCCAACACTTCTCTTCGCAAACACACAGTTTCGAAATCAGGGTGACGACTTATACAGCGAATAGGGAGATCGTCCTCTAAATCTAAGCCATATAATAAAAAAGCAGCAATGCCAAATTGAAAACAAATGGCTGGTTTTTCATTTGCGAAATTACAAGGACTAATTCAAAACAATGATTGAATCGTTTCATGAAATTTATTATCCTTTTAATCAAAAACATTTCACCTGATATTTTTGTCATGGCTTCGTCAATCTCCTGGCAGCAAACACACTCTCTCTCCTGCTGATTTTCCCAGTTTTCACAATGCTGGCAATTACACCAAGAAGTATTTCCCCTCCTTGCAAGCTCGTTCTCACCGTCAGCTGTATTCTCTCCATCGGAATCCGATAAATCCCGCATGGGTTCGAAAGAATAGGGTTCAAACTCGGCCATAATTGTAACTGTATTACCAAGCGTTCCGTTGTCCAAAACTATACAAAATATAGCTGCCAAAATCCGAAACTAATCACGACTAATGAAGGGCGATAACACCAAAACAAAGCACCGAGGCGAGCACGCAAGGAAAGCATGAGCGCTTTGACGTCACAAGATGGCGGACGCTAATCCTTATTTGGAAGTAACCGGAAGAGAATGCTAACAAAATGGCGGATGTTCAATTCTGGTGAATTCTCTTCGTTTTCTACTTGATTTGCACTGAAATACGAACCTTTTTCAATAGATTCTTTGTAATTTACGTTCTTTCTACAATTTCCGATCATTTCAAAAATTATGCCCTGTCGCCTTCCCTTCTCCTTTAAATACAGGAATCACTTTAAGTGGCGCGCCAAGTCCCGTTTGAAAGGAATCGAGACGAATCTGTCTCTTTATCCACGCGAACAATTCATTTCCCGCGATGTAAGTAGATGAATTTGTCTGCCTTAATTACTTTTTAGGTTCTTTATCAACGATGATCCCGATTTTGGTGGCAATGAACGGAACAACTAGAGCAACGCGAGCGGCTTATAGCGCTAATAAAAAATACACGAAACGTTTGAGATATCGTGTAAATTGAAAAGTGTCACTCAGAGTCAAGCATTAACTTATTAACTAATTACTATTTTTATCATCCAATTACAGGTCGGAGCCATTCCTGTAGTTAGCAGCTAGTGAGCTGGAGCATGGCCGCCATGTTGCGCGACTCCGTCGTCGTCGTCGTCGTTGTCGTGGGTACGCAACCACGAGCAATACCGCTAGCCATGATACACATGAGAAAATCAATTCATGGGTTTCCTTTAGTTCCCTTATATGGGTATGGGGCTCCGCTTGGCGACCTTCGGCCGCCGGAGCTCCGCAATAATTATCTTACCTTGAAGTTCTGGCCCTCTACGAGCTAAAAATCGATCTACAAACCTTGATTAAAAACTTGGCACACCATGCAATATCTGTCAGGGAATATATGAGCTCGTCCCCTCTCCCCAGTTCAGTACTGTACCTACCAACTTAAATACGTTCTGCGATTGGAGGAGAACGCGTCACGTGCCGTGAGTTAAATCTCTCTAACTCCCTAGGGAAACACTTTGGACTTACACGTGATCACGTTGTGCACCTTAAAAACGCGGTAAATTTGTAAACCAGTCGGCCTGATGTTAAACACGGAGAGGTAAGTTTTTAAATGCCCCTATCTTAGGCCAAACTAGCCCGATTAACACCAGCCTTAGCGATTTTATGAATCTCGGTGTGCTCTTTCTGACTATGGGGATCAAAAGTTGCTAATACCATAATTAACAGACTCGTACCTAGTCCCTCACGGTATGAAATCAGGCAAATTGAAGTAGGACAACGTTTCTCATAAGAGACGGCATTCGTTATCCAAGAAAAGGGATTTATATTCGCAAAACCATATCATGCAGATTAACAAAAGGGAAAATATGAGCGTTTTGTTTCTCCAAGCTTTTGGTTTGGCACCAAAAATGGATTGCCTACGTTCCTCAACTTGCTTGTCGATCACCTTCGCCAGGTAGGAAAGTATTTGTGTAATTTACAGCAAAACATGCTGTTCCTGATCAAATCAAACTCAAAATCCTTGAGTTATGCATTAGAAGACGCCAAAGCAACTTTAGTACTGTCTCTCTGTCTTTAGTACTGTTATCGTGATTTTTCGATAGGACAGGTTGGTTTTGGCAGCCGCTTAGTTTTACGAGTGCAGCCAGTGTATGCAATAGCGTCAAGCAAATCATTATTTTCGGAGGTTTTTCTTTTTTGAGTCGGGAGGTATAACAAAACACTTAATGACTGGCCCCTCGAGAAACAGTGAGTTTGGTTTCGACCTCAATGTTCCCTCAATGTTCCCTCAATGTTCCTTCAATGTTCCTTCAATGTTGAGGGTCTCGGGGAAACAAAACTCACTGTTTCCCGGGGGGCCAGTCATTAAGTGCTTATTTTAAAACATTGTTGGCGGGGACAGTGGTTGCCTATTCTAGTGATGCCATTAGGTGTTGTCCCTCAAAAACCTTGTCAATGTATTTTCCAGGTGTGTCAAGGACTTTTGTCGTGGATTTTATTGGCTTGACTAGAAGAGGCTATGATATGTTTAGTGGGAAAATCCGAAAAGTGCTGCCTGTTCTGTTTTATTATAAGATGTCATTGACTTCAACGGCACAAATAATGTTCTAGGTTCTTCAATTTTTCCTGTTCACTATGATTTTGTATATTTTGCAAAAGCATGTCAAAGCACATTGTTGCTGTCTTAGCTTCTAAAGAAGGTCGGCCGAAATCTTAAATGGGAAAGGCATTATTCTTCCAGTTATAAATTTGTTTGTTTTTTTTTTTACCGTGCCATAACCCCGATCGCACATAAAAAAGGAGAGTGAATTCCTAGAAAAGGGATGTCATTTATTTTAACCATAGCAACAGGTAAAACTTCTTAAGAAACTTGAATTAAGTTTCACAAACAAACCGGAATTAAATGTCCTTACATCACAGAAGTACGATTTCTCGAGGAAACCCTTGAAGAAGTTACATCCGTCGTAATGGGCGCCATCTTTGAGGATGCGAATGATCTTGTCCGACGCTGTGGATCCCTCGTAGATCAGCATATAAGGGGGTGTGACAGAAAGGACTTTGAGCTGGTACAATAGATGCGCCTCTTGAAACGTTTTGAGCTCCGGAATACCACAAGGTCCTTCGGAAACTCCTGCCAGACTATGGAGTTCTTTGGCTTTTTTCTCTTGAATGGGGTATTCTTGTTTTAAATTTTTGTACTCTCGGTCACTCGCATCTTCTCCACCATCGACGTATGCCTTCATGGTCACAATGGCACGAGCACAACACAGCGCGTCGCTACTCTTGATGGTGACGCACGAACGTTTGGCAATGCCCCTGACAGCTGCTGAACTCGGTGTGTACCTTTTTCCATGCCCACTCCCAGGACCAGGTGTGCTTATAAAAGTGGTCTCTACCGTAAAAGAGCCATCGGGTTCAAAAGCTTCGTTGGAGTTGAGCTTGGTAGCCAGGGTCTGGAGATAGGTGTCCAACCGTTCGGACCCGTTTTCAAATTCGCTCACAGTAAATGTCGAGGACTGGAAAGCGTGTCTGAAGGCATCTGATTGCATTGAAAAGTGTAGTGTGGAGTGTGGAGTGAGAGTGGAATCTTCTGCAATCTGTTGTTGGATGGTTCTTCTCAACGCTCCTGTCAACTTTCTTCCAATGTCGTCACCGGAAGTAGCTTCACGGAGCTGCTCGAGGGTTGCTTGTTATCGTTGCTTGTGTAGGACGTTTCGCCAGTTACGACGAGCTCCCACTGGTCTTAGTCGAAACTCCACTAACGGAGTTCTTGCGATTGTCCCACCAACCATTAGCCCTCCTGGAGGTGAGGAGGGTCCGGCTGAAGCAGCGATGGTCGATGAGGATTTTGACATCTCCATGTACGGGTTTAAAGCTGGATGGAAAATCCAATCATCGTCATCATCAAAGAATATATCGCCAAATGTCCGTTTAGTTCCTATGGGAACCGGCTTACGCCCCAGATATCGACTTCGGCGAGGAGCCACATGTCGAGGTGAACGCACAGGTGAAAGAGAACGGCTTCGCCGCGTACGAAGCTGTAAAGCGAACATGACTGTCTCAGGACTAGCTATGAAATGAGGCAATGATACACATGCACTGCTTATCTAACTAAGATGATGACATATCTGACCAGTCATAACAAAATGAGACCAAATAAGGAAATTAGTATACACCAATCACCATCTAGTGTTTTTACAAAGCACTTGGGAAACACGTTGATTGGCATATGCAATATCAAATACGTGGAACTATAGCATGATGTAATATTCTGAATCAAAAACACTGAGGTACCACATTCAATAATAAAAATTAATTGAAAAATAATTAACAAAAATAATAACTGCCTCAAACAGGATACGAACCTGGACCTCTGGGGACACAACCCAACGTCTTCACCACTAGACCATCGAAGCATTCGTTGTAAACAATTTACCAATTTACCAAAGTCTTTCTGGGTAATAAAAGGTTTACTTTGCAAGATAAAACCATACATTGGGAGTCTAGAAGTTTCTCACAAAACATACAAGGTCTGAAACTGTCATGTATCACTACTGATCTCATATGTATACGGTCTTTAACATCTTGGTGAATAACGATAGTTTAAATGTAGTCTTGTAGTTCAAGGGGTAACAGTAACGTACTTGTTTTCCCAGGATCTCTTCTATTACGAAAACAGATGTTAGCGCCCAATACACATCCAAGGATGTAGAGTGAAGTAACGGGTCTCGGATGACACTTATATATCTTTCTATTCGTTCCAAAGCATCCTGGGACTATGACCTCATCGGGAACCAGTCCTAGACTTGCCCCACTCTTTTGTCTGTCAAAGGGTAAAAGTAGGGGTTGGGGGTAGTCCCCGTTCCAAAGCATCCTGGGACGATGACCTCATCGGGAACCAATCCTTGACTTGTTCCACTCTTTTCTCGGCCGAAAGCGTAAAAAAGAGGGGTGAGGGGGTACTCCCCGCTCCAACGTATCGTGGAACGGTGATCTCAATGAGAATCAATCCTAGACTTGTCTCACTCCTTCTCAGGCAAAGGGGTAAAAGTTTCCACTTTCCTCTGTGCTCTGCTACCACGTCCACACCTTCCAGGGGATACCCCTTTTTATCACGTCCTTTCATCGAACACAACATGCCTTGAAACAGTCTTGCAATCCGCTCCAGAATCCGCAACCTTTTTGTTGTTGGAGATGTTTTCTTCGCCTCTGAGCAGAGTTTCTGCGTTTCCCCACCTCGCGTAGCGTTGTCTTAAAGCGTTGCAGTTTAGCCATGGTGATCGGGTGAACGGGAATTCTGTTTCGTAATAGGCTGAGAACCATTTCGCTCCCAGCATTGATTTGATCTGCATTAGCATGTTCTAACATCTCCCGTCTTCTGTTCCGAATGGCCTCTTTTAGAATGGCCTCCAAGAAAGGCCGTTGTCTTCGTAATCGAATCATACTTCCCACGGTGCAGGACGTCTGTTGTAACTGCCTGTGACACCCTTCGTACCCATTCTCTTATACCTCTTGTCCTTTCCGAGCTTGTACCCGGTCTTTGCCGCGTTCTTGAGAACAGTAAACAATGCACCTCCACGTTGTCTTTTATCACGTTTACGTTGAGTTCGTGCACCACCTCGCTGTCTACTTTTTTTTTTTGGTCTTTGGTTTATTTTTCATCTTTGACGGTTATGCAAAGCAGCTTGCAAACCCTTTTTCACACTGTAACCCGCTGCACAGAGAGATTCCACCTACTGCCGCCGCCTTCCTTGCTGCGACAAAGGCTGGAACGAGAGCTACTAAGGGCAGCAATCCCCCTTTTTGTGTCTTCCTACGTCTCCTTGGCTTTCTACGAACTGTTCGCTTGCTCTTCATGACACACTCATGACCACTCACACGAGAGTGCTCCCGCTTTTATCGACGTTGTCGTAGCGAATTTTTTGTTCGTATTCTTGAACGCATTTGTCAGATACAAGGGGTGTGAAATCAGTGATTGTGTCATCCAAGGTTTGCATCTTGATCAAAAATCCCTCAAACTCCTCCATCGGAAGCCCTCGCACGTAGGTTCTCAATTCGATCAATGTTTTGTCGTAAGTGGTGTAGGCAAAGCGACACATGTCGATTTTAAACGAAGACTTTTTAAAGTCATTCCACCCCTTAATCACAGTTCCAGCGGCGGTTAAACAGGCAATCAGCAGACTGTTTTCCAAGACGGATTCTACTACGATGCCTGCTGTCACGATGATCAAAGCCAAAGCGTTGAAACAACCGTGGCACCACTTAAAGCGGTAAAACAAATGGCGATGACACCACCACTGACGGTGGTAAAGGGCAAACAACCCATGCAATTGGTACAGCAAATCTTTGTTTAACAGTTGAGCGCTTTTCTTAGATCCGTTTATTAGAGATACGGTAGTGACTGAATCTTGGGAAGAGCTCATCATGGGGTCTCGATACATCCTTCATCCTTTAAAAGGTGACTGAAAATCTTTTGATCGTCCGAGCTTCAAAGATGTAAATCCAAGACCATTTATCCAAACGGACGTTCTGTCAAACGTTGAAACGTGTCTTGTAAAACTTGCCATTGAGTGGGAAACGCCTGTAGCAGTAAATTTCTCATACCCAATTGATCTCTTGGATTCTTGAAGGCTACGATGTAGTGGGCATTTCTGGAAATACTCTTGGCATATTTTCCTGGCCGAAACATGTCTTGGCATAAAGCACTGTGACTTTTTTTTCCGCGAATGCAATTTTATTTACAGGACAAAACACTTACACTACTAACAATACTAATATTATACTTACATTTACATTTACATTGCACTACACATACTTACACTACAAGCACTACTTACAAAACATATAATGCAATACCTATTTTTTTTTAACAATATCTACTCGACTTACAATACACTAACAAATACGGTGACAACAAGGGGCAAAGAAAAAATAGACGAAGAATGGATAGTTAATTACAGCTTAAATTTACACTGAAATAGAGACATAAAAGACAGACCAAAGGCATGTGGTACATTATAGATGACATGAGATGAGCACCTGATAGGAGATTAGAAATAGACTAATAAGTAGGCGATAAGTACAGATAGGTGTAGAAAATATAATTTGAAATATCAATTAAATCCGCATATATCCTGCAAGAGGTTCCCATTTCTTTGTATCTCCACTTCTTTTTTCTATTTCATATCGTGATTTTAGTGTGCATATGAAATGCGTAAGATTTGGATGACCTTCTTTTGTTTTAGCGAGCCATATGTGATATCGTGCTAAGAGAAAGCAGTAATTAATAAGAAGTGCAAATTGAGAGCTATCTGGCCTCAGACCCAAGGCAGTGAGATTTGTCAAAGTATACTCTCTAGGGAGTAAATTTAAGTTTTTCAGCCATTCGATAAGTCTATTCCAAAAGTGAGATGTTTGGCGGCATGACCAAAAAAGATGAATTATTGACTCTAAGGAAGTTTGACAAAAACTGCAATTTCCGTCGCCCCTTAGACCTATTCTAAATAAGAACTTATTGGTTGATATACGTCTATGTAGGAATTTAAACTGAAACTCTATCAGTTTAGTGCTTTTTGTGCATTTTTTAGCTAAAAGATAGGCAGCAGCCCAATTTATGTTGTCGTCTATTGGTAGGCCACAATCCTCTAGCCACTTCTTTTGACTTGACTCTGGGGTTAAACTCTTGTTACCAATCAGTATTTTGTATATTAATGTAGTTGCTTTTTTGGCTTCTAGAATTCTTGTTGTAAGTGGCTCCTTTTCGTGGTTGGTGTTCTGCAAATCTTGAAAATTAGAATCGATCCGGAGAGCCTTTACAGCCGATATTAATCCATAGAAGCTGAGAGGGCGAGGGTCTATTTCATACTTACAGCGAAAGTCATTTAACGAGAGAAAGTTGTTGTCAGGTCCTAAAAGATGTTTCACCCGAGTTATTCCCTTAGTGAACCAATTTTGAAAAAAAAACTGTTTTGTTGGCTATCTTTATTAAGGAGTTGTGCCAAAGTTGTTGGTCTAAAAAGTGATCTTTCGATGCTATTTCGGGTTCAAAGTTTACTTCTGCCCAAATTTCTAATAGCTCTTTTAAAAAGGCGTCCGAAGTTGTTATTAACGATACGGTGTCTCTAACGTTGAGGTTGTAGGAAAAAAAGTTTTGACAGCTATATTTTTTGAAGGTTATATCAAAAAAGATTTTCCATTTTCCCTTGTTGTTGTTATCTAAATATTTTTTAATCCATGTGGTTTTGAGGGATTTATTGAAGGAGCTAATATCAACCATTTTTATTCCACCAGCACCGAAGTCGTTAATCATTACCTTCCGTTTTCTCTTGTCGCATTTACCATTCCATAGAAAAGTGTAGAGTAAATCGTTTATTTCGTTTAAAACCTTGTAGTTAGAGCGAAGAGGCGAGAGTAGATAAACTAATTGGGAGACAATTAGTGATTTGATAACAGAGATTTTCCCTAACAATGTGAGTCGGCGGTATTTCCAGCATCTTAGGAGTTCTTTAACTTTTTCAAGTTTCTCGTTTGGGATGTGTTGAAACCCATAGACCTAGGAATTTAACCTTTTCTTTTGGCCATTTTAGTTCTTTTCCCGGTACCAGAATTTTATCATTTCCAATACTTGCGCCGATCCATTAAGCGTCCGTTTTTTTATCATTGAGTCTGAGGCCAGAGACTTTGCTGAAATCGTCAAGCATTGCAAGGGATGAAAGAAGAGATTCGCGTGAACCGTCTAATATAAGTGTCGTGTCATCGGCATACTGGCTTAGCTTAATTTCCACATTATTTACAGAGATTCCCTTTATATTAGTATTTTTCCTTATTGCCGTGGCAAGCACCTCTGCCGACAGGATGAATAAATAACGTGAGAGCGGGCAGCCTTGCCTTCCACCTCTTTGAATCTCAAAAAAATTACTTGCCCATCCATTATTCAGAATACAGCTTTCACTATGACTATACAGGGTTTTAACGAAGCGCCAAAACCGTAGGATCGTAATGTGTCATGTATGAAGGACCATTCGAGAGAATCAAATGTTTTTTCAAAGTCAATAAAAAGTAGTAGGCCCGGGATATTCTTTTCTGTGGCGTATTGAATAATACAGTCAATAAGTCTGATATTTTCGCCTATAAATCTGCCCTTCAAAAATCCTGTTTGATCGTGGTTGATAAGGTTTGGAAGAACTAATTTAATTCGGTTTGCAATAGATTTTGCTGCGATTTTGTAATCGGTGTTCAAAAGGGTAATAGGTCTCCAATTTTTGATGAAGTATAGTTGCGCGTCTTTTTTTGGAATTAGTCTTATAACCCCTCGTCTTTGTGTCACTGAGAGGCAGCCAGAGTCAAAAGCATAGTGGAGTGCCGAGATTAAAAAAGAAGAGATGTCTTTCCAAAAAAACTTTATAAAATTCGGCAAGAAGTCCATCCGTGCCTGGCGTTTTGTCGGACTCCATCTTCTTCAAGGCTTCCAAACATTCCGTTTGGGTTAAAGGGCCTTCACATAAAGTTTGTTCTTCATTGGTCAAAGAAGCGGAGCTCAATTCAGAGAAGAGTGTTGACTGGAGGCTATCGGATTTTTTTGAGGTGTAAAGGTTTTTGTAGAAAGTCGTACATTCAGATAAGATATCTCTATCTGTGGTGACAAATTCAGTGTCATTAATTTTTAATTGACTAATTGCTCCTTATTTACAGTGCCTTTTTTCGAGATTTAGAAAATATGCGGAGTTCTTTTCGCCTTCGTTATACCATTGCGACTTTGACCTAATGATAGCGCCTTTGGTCCGATACTCTAAAATGGTTTCCAGTTCTTTCTTTAAGGTAAAGATTCTTTCTGCAACAATATGGTATGAGGGATTAATATTGTATAAATTATCTAAATGTTTTTCTAATAAAGCGATTTCGCGTTCAAACATTTCTTCACGTTTCCTTGTTGTCAAATTTTTGTATGCAGCATAAGATATTGATTTCTCTCGCACCTTTAATTTGATCATTTCCCAAAGTAGAGCTGGATTCACCGAGGTGTCGTCTTTGTACTGGTTCACAGTGTTTTCAATTGCTGTTTTAATTTCTTGGACATATCTCGTTTCGGATAAAAGGGACGTATTCAACTTCCAAAAACCATTACCTCTGGGGTTGGAGTGTAAAGCTACACTCCGAGTAATCATCGAGTGATCCGCTTTGAAACCAGGAAGAATATCTGCATGGGTCACATTACATAAAGATGATTCACTAACAAGAAAAAAATCGAGTCGGCAATGTATGACTGGTTGGTTTTGGCGCCAAGTATATCTCCTTGCATCCGGGTTAAAAAGTCTCCAGATATCAGTTAGACCAAGATTTTCAGAGAAATCCTGAATCACTTTTAAAGCGTTCTTGTGTGTTCTGGCAAGGCCACCTCTCTTGTCGTTTTCAAGTTCAAGAACTAAGTTAAAGTCCCCACCAATTATAATTTCCTCACATCTAAAGTTTGACAAATGATCGAAGAAAACCTGAAAGACGTTTGGATCGTCTTCGTTCGGAGCTTAAATGTTAGCCAGAGTCAGATGCTTGCTATCAGCAACGATATCACACTGTGACGTTCTGATGATGAGAATGTTTAGTGAACAGATCCAACACCCGCTTATCGTTCCCTCCTTCAGCCATGAGATCGTCCAATACGAGTAATCCGCCGTTAGGAAACCACGTTTTCAACTGATCTGTGTCGGAAACACCTTCGTGAAACTTGACCCCCCGTTCTTTCATGGGTTGAGACCCATCCTGCCACACCCCATAGCAATAATGTATTTGGGAGGGTCTGGTATAAAATAATTCCAAATTGTTCAGTAAAAGGTTGGTGGTAAACACTGTCTTGCCACACCCTGAAGGACCCACCACCAACAGACTGGAAGGGGTGTGAAATCGAAAAGCCTCGCGCTGTTCTATATGCCGAAACGACCAAAGGTGCATGGGTATGTTCCTTTTGATACCCCAAGGAAAAAAGATCGGCCCTGCGGGGCTTAACCCCCGATGTCAGGATACTAACCACTGTACTACAAGATCATCACACTGAAAAGGTTTTCATTTGTATTTTATTCTCAGCTAGACCAACAATCATTACACTAAATGTCTCACACCGCAACCAGAAGTGTCCTGGTGATGTTTCATTTTACACACTTTATCCCATTCTAACTCTTTTTCGATCAACGTCTTTAACATCTGGCCTACTTTGAGATAGTTGTCTAAATAATCATGTTTTGAGAAACGCCTCAAGAACTCGTTCATGCTTTGACCTCTCGCTCTGTCTTTTAAATAGAACAAGGCGTAATCACCACAACTTTTACTGTAAATCGTTTGCAGAGACTGTCCGTTGTAAATGACATATTTTCATTGGCTTTTAAACCCTTCTTGCAGGGGCTCTGTTGTCTTGTAAGACTCCAAAGGTAGGGCGTAGCTGTCCATTACCTCGCATACATTCCAGGTAAGAACTGCATGCAAACATACATATAGAGCACTAATGGTCATACCATATATGGTGTATTCTATCTAATATGGCAGAATCATCAAGTTATAGGCACTCGGCTTCACTTGTACGCACTCGGCTTTAATTGCACGCACTCCGCTCCACTTGAACGCACTCACCTTCACTTGCACGCTCTCGGCTCCACTTGCACGCACTCGGCTTCACTTGTACGCACTCGGCTTTAATTGCACGCACCCGGCTTCATTTGCACGCACTCGGCTTCACTTGCACGCATTCGGCTTCGCTTGCAAGCAATAAGCTGCACTTAAACACACTCAGCTTCCCTTGCAGGCACTCACCTTCACTTGCGCGCACTCGGCTTCACGTACACGCACTCAGCTTCACTTACACGCACTCAGCTTCTCTTGCATGCACTCAGCTTCATTTGCACGCACTCGGCTTCACTCGCACGCACTCGCCTTAACTTGTACGCACTTAGCTTCACCTGCACGCACTTAGCTTCACCTGCACGCACTCACCCTCACTTGTACGCACTCTGCTTCACTTACACACACTCAGCTTTACTTACACGCACTCAGCTACACTTGTACGCACTCAGCTTCACTTGCACGCACTCAGCTTCACTTGTACACACTCAGTTTCACTTGCACGCACTCAGCTTCGCCTGCACGCACTTAGCTTCACTTGCATGTAATCGTCTTAACTTGTACGCACTCAGCCTCACTTGTACGCACCCACCTTCATTTGTACGCACTCAGTTTTACTTGTACGCACTCAGCGTCACTTGCACGTACTCAGCTTCACCTGCACGCACTCACCTTCACTTGTAAGCACTCTCCTTCACTTTTACGCACTCAGCTTTACTTGTACGCACTCACCTTTACTTTTACGCACTCATCTTCTCTTGTACGCACTCACCTTCACTTGTACGCACTCAGCTGCATTTGCACGCAATCACCTTCACTTTTACGCACTCAGCTTCACTTGTACGCACTCAGCTTCACTTTTGCGCACTCAGCTTTACTTGTACGCACTCATCTTTACTTATACGCACTCACCTTTACTTCCACGTACAAAGTTTCACTTACACGCACTTACTTTCACTTACACGCCCGCACCCTCACTTGTACGCAATTAGCTTCACTTGCACGCACTCAGTTTCACCTGCACGCACTTAGCTTCACTTGTACGAACTCACCTTCACTTGTATGCACTCAGCTTCACTTATACGCACTGCGCTTTACTTGCACGCACTCGGCTTTACCAGCACGCACTTAGTTTCACTTAAACGCACTCAGCTTCAGTTGTACGCACTCAGCTTTACTTGTGTGCACTCAGCTTTACCTACACGCACTCAGCTTCACTTGCATGCACTCAGCTTCACTTACACATTGAGAGTCCGTGTAGGCCTGTCTTTGCTTTTCCTTTCTAATTACATCAAAATTACAAAGGATTTGCCGCTACACATATTGCCACCTTTTGGTTTGGTCACGAAAGTTTAATGCTTTAAAATTTGACAACTTTAACTGGAGGCCGTATGCAGCATCACAGCTTCGGATCACAACTTCAAGATGTGATGCCGACTCTCTTAAGAAATGCACACGCTTATTCCAGACGGCTTTTTACTGAAATGAGAAAAAAAAAAAACACAAGAAAACAGGGGCTCCCATACCTTATTCCTCTAGCCGCTACTCCACTGCAGCTTTGTCTTTGTTTCGGTTGAAATCTAAATTTCGGATCTTTCTTCAGGTACCGGAGCACAGATTACGTAAGCTTACATAAAAAAAAAAACAGGAAACAAAACAACTCCAAATAAAGACTATTCCCAAGTTACCAAAACTACAAAGCTTTTCGGTACCTGAAGAAAGATCCTAAATTTCCCAGCTAAGTGAGTCCAGAAGAAGAGAAGAACTCACAATCCTACCAGCACGATTTTGGTGTTTCTGAAGTTCCTCAATTAAAGATTGTTTTATACCCCCCAAACTGGACAGCAATAATCAAAATGTGGGCTGTCTAAGGAAATCATAAACCGTTTTATAGCTACATCTAGTATAATGTGTGTAAAATTATAAACACGGCGTTACGGAAGTCTACTTGAAGTGCTCCGCGTGTTTGACCCAAAGAAAAGACTCCTTTAATTCGGACACCGGTAATGTGGACAACGGACACTTTCTTGTGAACCGAGTTACAAGCTTGCATGCGAAGGTAACTTCGCTTTACGGACGCTGGTTATCTGCCCACTGTATTGTCAATATTGGGACCGTAGAGAACAAAGAAAAGATCAGAAAAGTCACAGTCCATTTCAATTAAGTCACCAGTGGCTCTTCAAAAGCACTGTTTGAATAACTAGGCGTAGGATTTATTGATAACCAGTTTGAACTGAAGTTGCAGTTAAACCTAAGAAGCAATCAACATTGACATTTAGTAAACGAAAACGTTACATTCCACGAAAGAAAATATGTGACACACCCTTTAAAACACCAACGTTGTATCAAGTTTTTTAGAACGACTGGCTATAAATTGAACTTAACGAAATCAGTTAAATTCATTCTTAAAAGATAACTAAAGCCCCGGAAAATATACTCTCCGTTCAAAAACGTAATCCTTTTTTGCAATCGATACATTTCGCGTACACTATTAACAGACCTCCTCCTAGCACAACTGCTTGTACGCAGGTTTGAAAGCTGTTTATCAAAGTAATCAGTACAGGATCAACGAAAGAGAAAGAATTGAAAATCGAAGTAAAGGAATAAGAGTAAGC
This sequence comes from Platygyra sinensis, assembly GCA_019787425.1. Taxonomy (NCBI): domain Eukaryota; kingdom Metazoa; phylum Cnidaria; class Anthozoa; order Scleractinia; family Merulinidae; genus Platygyra; species Platygyra sinensis. The sequence continues at coordinate 140,382 of JAHPZR010055861.1, read as the reverse complement.
TCATCGACCTTCATTCAATTCTAGTGATGGCGAGTGTCTTGGGAGTGGTCATTAACTATTAAGGGAGAACTGGGCCGTTCAATTTAGGGGGAAAGGCTGTGCCTTTTGGGTGCCCGTTTGGAGCGGGACAAAATTTTTTGGGCATGCATTTAGAAGAAGGTCACAGTTTCTAGGCGCCTTCCATAAAAACTTTGGGCGACATGCGCATACTAATGAGTTTTGTGCTACTATTAGCACTCTTTAAATACGATAAGTTGGAGATCACGCAGAATTGCTTGCTTGGCTTTGAATACGCTTTGAAAACAGCGCACGGTTTTAGTTCCACTTCCCGTTTTTTTAACCGTTTTATTTTTCTTGAGCAATTACCAGTGGAATTAATTTCGTGAGTATGTTATTTTCCTTTATAACCCACACATTAATTTTTGATTGATGTTATTGGCTATTTTACGTCACGTGGTATAAATCTCCGGACAGTGATCACGCAATAACCCCACTCGAGTCGATATTTGTCCTGCGATTGTTTCCGTCGAAGAGAAACTTAGTCATTGGCGTAAATTGGGCCCCAAGTCATAATTTCCGAGGCTTCTCTCCTTTAACCATCCCATCTTTAAGGCCAACATTTTATTGATCTTCAATGCGGGTGAGTAAATGGAACGTACATGTGTAGCTTTGTTATCAGTCAACAGATCGTCTCCATCCCAACGAAATTTGACCTTCATTCTCTTCCCATCGGATGCTGTGTAGCTGCTACCAAGATGGGGTCCCTTGTAGTTCAAGATGTGCCGCTGCTCGAAAAAGGTCACCATACTTTTCATGAAACCAACCCCATCAATGTACTCTACCACGGCTCGGAGATCATTCGGATCGTAGTGGGCTCTACCAAACTTCAACCCCCCGGAAGGATATTTCATGATCCAATTCATAGTAAAAAGGATTTCGTTACCGTCGACTAACTTGGGGAGATGAACTTTCACATCTGGTAACGAAATGCTAATCAATCCCACTTTCCAACTCGATCCTTGCAACCTGATGGGATGAGGTAATCGAATCTTGAAATGATTGCTTTGGTTCTGAGAAAACTCTGCCCGATTGCTGTGACTAGGCAAGGTGATGTAAAACTCCTCACTCATCCTCAAAGCTTTCTTACGTCCTTCTTGTCGATCCAACTGTCGTATTTATCTGGCCAGCCTTTCCAGCGTACAAGCAATTTATTCCCTTTTCGTTTCAACACTTTTCCACTCGATACAAATCGTCATCCGATACAGTGACTTTCTGTAAGTTTTGGGAATAAAAGGTTCCTTGAAAGGTGTGCCATCCATCTCTTTGACCCTGTACGTGACCACACTTCCAGGGACGACTCTGGATACTATAAACACTTCCTTTGTCCAGCCCAGTAGGTAACCTTTCTTAAAGTATCTAAACTTCTTATTGAGTCTCACACGATCATTTACTTTAAACTTTGGCTTGAGACGCTTGGTGTTCAACCGTTTAACGTACAAATTATTCCACACTTCCTCTTGATTACTGGCAGTCACTTTGTCGGGGGTCATCTTGATGCTGCGATGATACGAACGATTGTAACCCAAGACCAAGTCCTGCAACACGGGTAAGAATGTCAACGTATTCTTGATGATAAAATAACGATACAATCTTTCTTTCAAGGTGCGGTTGAATCGTTCCACGATGCTGGCCTTGGTGTCTCCGCTGGTGGAGAAATGATAAATGTTTTTCCTTTTCATCAAGGCTTGGAAATGTTTATTGTAAAATTCTTTGCCATTATCCGTTTGAAGATTCTGCGGTTTACGACCTTGACTTCGTTTCAAAATCCTCTCAAAGGCAGCCGTCACGTCTTTTCCAGTCTTGGTCTTGACGGGTTCTACCCAGGCGTACTTGGAAAACACGTCGACCACTGTCAATAGATACCTGTAGCCACGATTGGATTTGACAATATTGATCACTTCGATCAGATCCGCCGCCCATTGCTCGTCGATACCAAACACCATCACGGGAAGGGTAGGAAAATGTCGTCTTCGGGGTTTGTGCAAGGTGTAGCCCAAATCACGCTCCAATGTCTCTCGAACTTCTCTGACGGGTAGTTTTAGGGTTCGGGCAAACCTGGTTACCCCACCCAAACTACCAGGTTGGCGAGGGTCGTGATAAGAAGTTACTAACTTGGTGGCTTTTAACTTCTTCATAGCGTCGCTAATTTCAAACTGCAAGCCTTGACGAGATCTGGGTGGTGTTCTCGGATGGTCAGGAACCACTCATATGCTTGGGGTTGATGTTTCAGCCACATAATAAAGATGAGAAAACGAAAGATGTTGTGCTTTACGTCCGTGGCTTCGAATTCTTTAAGAGGGTCAGCACTGGATTCAACAGGAATGACTACCCCTTGTGCATATTTCAGATACGCTCTTTCACACACTCGACACAACCAACACCAATACATGTGACTCGACATCGTGTTTGCAGCAAATGAACTTTATTGATACACTTTAGATCACTTATACAATTTAGTTTACAGTATCAAATGGGTCATCGCCTTTCTTGTACAGGTCGTAAGTGTCCCAAGCCGTACTCGAATATCGACAGCCTCTCAGATTACATTCTTTCGCTGGATTCCAGTCTCTGGCTGCTTGGTAATCGTCGGACTGATACAACTCATCTTTCTCCTCAATACATATTTCACACAACGTTGTGTCCAGTTATAGGTCAAACCTTTCTTGCCACAAGTCGACTTCTTTGGCCATCTTACAAACTAGTTTGTACAGTTCATGACAAACTCCTTGGTGCGTCGCTCTAACTGTCATTTCAAACGGAATTCTCACTGTTTGTTCCAAGTCTTCTGTGATTTGCTGCATTGTTCGAATGGGTCTTACTAGAGAAACAAGCGCAATGCGCATTGGATACGCCAAACCTGTTGTGGCTGCAAACATGTTGGTATCTTCAGACAACTCAGGGGGTCTGTCGCAGAGGACAAAATCAAAGGCTTTCGTACGTTTATCGTACATTACCTCGTACCACTCAGAGGTAAAGAGAAACACAAAGTCACTACTTTTCATTCGTGGTAGGATGCAATCTTTCCACTCAGGTCTTTTGTCTTCCAAATCTGTATCCGACATACTTTCTCCGTTCGGATTATAAAACAGAAAGTCGAACACGAACAGGGTGTCAATCAATGTGTTGGTATTTTCTAACCATTCTTCCCAACAGACCTTGACTTGACTGTCGATGATCTGCTTGATATCACTATTGTTGTTCTTGTTCGTGCAAAACTTCATGATGTTTCCAAGATGATTCAAACACTTTGACTGCTGATGGCAAAGAACCGATTTCCCTTTTATTCAATATGAATGAGACGTCATCTAGTTTGTAACTGGTGACCTTGACCTTTTTGATCACAGAATCCTATGATTGGTCAGAATAATACAGGCGGGGAAACACAAGTATCCTTATAAGGTCACAAAATGCAGTAATTGGTCAGATCCGACAATCACGCGGTAAGGAATCACGTGAAAGTCAAAGTGCGGATTGCATCACCTTGTCCTAATATGGACAAATCACGCGTTGGAAAAGTACTGAATCATGTGAAATTCAAAGGTTGAATCACGTCATTTTCCTTATATGGCTATAACTTGCTGTGATTGGTCAGGTTCGAAATCGCGCCATGATACGGAGCATTCGCCGATTGGCTTGTCTCACCGGTATAAGTCGTTCACCCCTCATTTGACATCATTTCCAAGTTGAGAGTAGTGCCAGAACAACTTATGTCAGTCGAGCTTACCACAAACATGGAAGCCGAATCTTCTTCTCGCTACATGTTGAGTGAAGAAAGTGTGTGTACCAAAACAAGAGAAACAAGAAGACGCCATGATAGATTATTCGTACAATCCCTATTCTCCAGCCAAATATCCAACCGTAGGGCAAAAAAGAAAGAGGGCACCCAAGAAAGAGAAAGCAGTAAAGAAGCCAAAGGCCAAGAAGATCAAACAGGAACCCGAAGGTACGAGTCAACGCACTTTGGATGAGTGGTTAAAGAAAGCTACACCCTTAAACAGTATTTTAATGAAACAATCTTCTTCGTCATCAAGGAATGTGTCCTTCTTATTGAAAGTGAAAGTCAGAAATTTTTACAAAAATGGGAATCTGTCCAAAAAGACACATTTCTTGGATTTAACTCTGGAGGAAGATTGTGCAAAACGAAACACACCTTTTGCACTGAAACGAAGAGAACAAAAGAAGGAGCAAAAACGAAGACATTATTGGAGACGACAAGACCTCAAAGCCAGACGCGTGCGGATAGTGACTCACATATTCAAAACCCTGCTTAGAGAGAACACGCTTTTAGGATTATGACATTTTATTGCTTTTCCTTTCATTTCATAGACATTGAAAAGACATTTCACGGAGTCCCGCCCCTTGTAGAGAATTGGGAAATAGTGGAAGTGCAAGTCCTGGAGGAAGGGGAGATCTTTGACCCTCAAGAGTTTTTGGATTGACTCGCACAGCAATGGAAACAAGACCCTTCTAGTACTCCTCAAACCTCTAGAGAGCCCTTCATGAATCCGTCACCACCCACCCGAAGTGACACCCAGATCTTGTACTCTTGGCCCAGACACCCCGACGACACGTTAGAGAAGAAAGACACCAATACTCAGTACGGTTATTGGGAGTACTACAAATGCCCTCTCAAGCATTGTTTTGTCAGCTGTGGTGTGAACGACATTGAGTATTACTTAGAGTCTGCCAAATTTCAACTCCACGACTTCTACCTGACCAATCCCATGCACATCATGAAGTGTTACTGCCATCGTCCATTGATCATGTCCATGTCCCAGTCAGAGAAGAATCCAGGGAGACTATACTTCAAATGTCCCAAACGCTGGTGCAATTTCTTCCAATGGGTGGATCAAGAACCCCGAGGCAAAACCAGAACATGGCTGGAAGAGGGTAGATTCCATGGAGTTCGTGAAGGGTATCCAAGACCCCAAGAGTTGTTCATACCCCAGCAAAAAGACCTCGAGAGGAAGAAGGCCGAAATTCGGGGAAGAGAGGAAAAAAGAAAGAGAAGGACGGAAGAATTTAGAGAAAGGGAACGTCAGTATTCAACGGAAATGAGATATAGAACTACCGAAGAACAAGAAAGGAAACGCGTGTACCAGCAGGAAAAGAAGAACAATGGAGGAGCGGTCACTGATATCATGGAGAGGCAATGGTGGTGGTTGGAAGGCCCCTTAGAAGAGAATTGGATCTGGGACGAGTAAAGTGACGTGGCAAGCTTTGATTGGCCAACCTATCTCCTAAAGACGCATTTTGCAAGTGAACGTTCATTCATTTCCAACCATGGAGGTGTTACAGGATGATCTCTGCTTTATTTTGGATTTAGAAGGTTTCTTTCTCAACAAGACCTTTCATGTCAGAGAATTGGCTTATTATACTTGGAACGGAGAAACACGGGCGCCATGCTTTCTTCATACCCGTACCGTACAAGAACTTGAGCGACAAAGACAAACGAACTGTGAATTTTGTGAGAAGGAAGATACATGGATTGACCTATCAACCCCTCAAGGCTGAACATTTCCAAAACGCTGAAGTCCTCGGTGAACGGATCAAGGACATATACTTGATGTACAAAGATTGCAGTAATGGTGAGAGAACCGTGGTTGGATACAAGGGAGGACACGTAGAGAAAGATCTGTTAATGAAACTGAACATTCCTTGTCTCAATCTAGAAACTTTAGGTTGTACCAAGTACGACAAACTCAGACACATCACTCCACAAGAGAAATTGTTACCCAGTTGCGGTTTTCATGCCGATGACACTGTTCATCATTGTCCTATCACTGAATGTCATGCCTTTTGGTATTGGTACAAATGTTTTATTGCAAAACATGCAAACGAGTGATTAAAAATAGTTTTTTTCATTTTTAATTCTGAGCGATGATTGACTTTCCGGGATACCGAGACTTACTTTGTCTCCTAACCGTTGCGCTTATTTAAGGGAAAGAGACTGAAGGAAGTCATTAATTTTAAAAAGGATTGACCCCACCAGGATTCGAGCCTGGAATCTCTTGATCCGTAGTCGAGCGCCTTATCAACTGGGCCACAGTGCCATCTCATTTTCGTTATTGACTTTTTATAGATTACACAAGGATTCAACAGGGGGAATTCAACAGAGGGGGACTGGGGAAGCCAACTGAAATCGGCTGATTATTTATTCAACATATCTGGTCGCCATGGAAATCTGTGAGACCGATCCCAGTTCTCCGTGGAGGCTGGTGGGCTGTTTTCCAACATGGCCGACTTTCGTAAGTGCCGCCATCTTGAATTCCTAATTTGCCTGTGACGTTATATCTATGCTGCAATTGGATTGGCTTAAATTTGTGGCGGCCATCTTGGCTTCGGAAAACAATAGCTTTCATTTTTCTCTAAACAATAGCCTATTGTCTTTCTCGGCTCCTGATTGGTTACCGTCCCTATGAGCCATGTATACTACTTCCGCTTATTGACAATAAAAATTAGCCGATGAGCGCGCGATAATTTGTGCTGTTATCGTAAAGAGGGCTATCGAGCTCAATTGTATGCACTAAATAAATCAACGTATGAGAAGATAGGAGAGAGTTAGGGCTTATCTCTATTAAACACATTCCTCGTGTGTGTGGACCCACGCATGTCATGTAAACTTGCATGAACTTTTTCTATAGGATTGCTGATTAGCAGAGCTTTGTTTTGGTACCTAGCGTAGACTGCGAGTGGCTTCTCTGTTCGTCAAATACTGTGGGGAATAACGCAAATCAAGTAAGCGAGCATCGCTGTTAGTCTTCCGACTCCCGCGCTACTACTGGCTCGCGCTCGTGGCATCGTTGCTCGCACTTCATACTCATATTCATGAGTTACGCTTTGGCGCTTTCTTTGTTAGCGTTCTTCTTCACGTGAGATACTGCTCTCTGCCTGGATGATGTCATAATAAAAACGAAATTTGAGCCCTAATCCATGGGCCGGTTTCGTGGGTAGCTGAGATGTCACCCCCTACCCCCACACCTGTCTTCGTGGATTGACTCTTTTTCTGGCGACAAGTCATTGACTTTTAGCTAGCAAGTACTCTCTTGATCTCTTTGAACGTCTGTTATACAAAGACTGTCCCATAGCCCATTCCAAAAACGGGAGACTGAGGAAGAGAATGGTTGTTTTCCGTTCGTTTGAAAATCAACTAAATTTGAGATTCTTCACCAAGAATAAAAGCATTTAGATACGGAAATGGCAAAATGATAGCTCTTCAAATGTCACCTAAAATAAAGAGTTTGTATTGATTGGGTAGACAGGGCTCAAAATTATAAGCGTTTGTATGGATATATGCAACTTTTGCAACGCTCCTTTTGGACAATTTGCTTCTGAAAACTCTTAAACTTGGTTTGGTCTCTTTTCTTTTGGTAATATTTCTGTTGACACTTTTAATCTAATCAATATATATATATATATATATATATATATATATATATATATATATATATATATATATAGACGGTTAAGAGTGCTTCCTGAGCCAACAAAGATGGAAACCAAAAGGATCACAAGGATTCCCAGTCCTGATTCGGTGAATGATAAAAATTAGTTAAAAAGAGACCGAAATAGGACAACTTTTGGTTTAAAAATTTAAAAATATAAAACTTTATAAAACGTTTCGGTCTCTCGACCTTCGTCAGTTACAAAAGAGTACGTAAATAACTTACAACTTAAATACAGTTTTTACAACAATGAATAATTAAGAAGTTACGTAACGAACGGACAAAATACAATAGGTATGCAAAAATGCAAAACAACAACGACAAAGAAATAAATTAACTAGCGACAAAAAATGAAGAAATAATACGTGATTGTCACAGCGCAACAGGATCCCCATAAAGGGCCTCTGAATCAACACACGCCCAAATCCTAACAAAATCCCCAAGAAGGGCCAGTAAACAATATCCCAACCAAGAGCCTTTGAAAGACCCGGCTAGCACAAAAATAACAGAATCCCCAAAGGGGGCCCCTGAACGCTGAGACAACCACAATTAGGGCTAAATTATTTAGTGCTTGCACAAAGACTAGTTAGAATACACCTTAAGAAAGTCGCAACATATTGCTGGAAGCCCGCTAAAATCAAGAATAGTGGATGCGATTTTTAGAATGAAATTCTTGTCTTTTATTTAGTCCAAAAGGTGATAGAGAAAATAACTGCGCACTCCAGTATGCTTCTTTCGTGATTAGTAGATGTTCAGTGTTTTCGGACGTGCTTGTTTGAATTTGGTCAATACATTGAAATGTAAAGTCCGATAACACATGTGGAGTTTTAAATCCCCGTAACATTAGTAACTCACAAGATAATTTGTCCAAAAGGGAGCGTTCCGCGCTCAGGGAATTAAAGAATTCGGACGTTACTATTAGAATACAAGATAAGGGCTCTCGTTTTGTTTTGATCAATTCCGGGGAATACAATGATAAAATGCTTGACCAGCTAAGTAACCCGTTGCATTACAAAGTCTTAAAATCAGACCCAACTACCAAGCATTTAAGTACAGTGGAGCAGTGGTGTTCTAAATGGTTGCAGAGGAACGAGATTTCACCCCAAATCGCCTCTTGGATTGCCAACAGAAAGGCTAAGCCCGGGGTTGCGTTTGGAAACATCAAAACGCATAAGAGAGACAACCCCCTTAGACTCATTACTTCTTGTTGTGGAACAGCTATTGAAAACCTATCAGCCTTCACTGAATTCTATTTGCAACCATTGGCCAGAAAACAGCCATCCTTCATTAAGGACACCAATGATCTGCTTAACAGGATAGATAAACTTAATGAACAGGGTCCTTTCCCCGAAGGCACCCTCCTAGTTTCTTGGGACGTAGTCTCTATGTTCCCTAATATCGACAACGAATTAGGATTAGGAGCGGTCAGTAGAGCACTGAACACTAGAGAACAACAGTTGCCTTCCACTGATTGTATTCTGGAAGCTGTAGAGATTTGCCTTAAAAGCAATCACGCGATTTTTAATGAGAAATTTTACCTGCAGATTCATGGCACAGCTATGGGGCCTAAAAATGCCTGTAGCTATGCGGATATAGCCATGGGGGAGATAGACCACAAGGCTAAGCATTGTGGCCCTATCAAGCCCTCACAATGGTGGAGATATCGCGATGATATCTTTGACCTTTGGCAACAAGGTCTCACTGCACTGAATTCTTTCACCGAGTACATAAATTCGCTGTATCCCACGATTAACTTTGAATTAGTTTATTCAGAAAACAAACTCAACGTATTAGATGTTACACTTCATTTGGTCGATGGTTTCATTCAAACGGATGTTTACTCAAAACCCACTGATAGCCACCTGTATCTTCCTCCATCCAGTGCCCATCCCAAGCATGTCTTCAAAGCCATTCCTTTTGGAGTCGCTTCGAGACTGCGTAGAAATTGTTCTGAGGAAAATTTTCTTACTAAAAGGCTGGAGGAGTACAAGGGCTACCTAGTGGATCAGGGATATCCGGCAGACTTGGTCTCACGTGAATTTTCTAGGGCAGCGAGTATTCCAAGAAATGACTTACTTAAAGCCAAAGTCAGAGAGTCTAAAAAGATTTTTCCTCTAGTTCTCACTTACAACCCTAATTTACCACCTATTAATGGGTTAATTAGAAAGCACTTTCATCTTTTGCTCTCTTCTCCAAAACTTAAGGAGCTTTTTCCACCTAAATCAATTATTTCATCGTTTCGCAGGTCTAAGAACCTCAAAGAAATTTTGGCGCCTTCTAGGTGTAGAAAGGGCTCTTCTCAATCAGTTGAGATTCCCGCGGCGGGATGTTTCACTTGTGACAAAACCAGATGCGATCTTTGTAAGAACTTCTTTGTCAATTCCCGAACTTTTTCTAGCGCACAAACTGGTAAAATGTATTTTGTTCGGCAGGAACTCTCGTGTAATTCATCGAATGTGATTTACTTAATTCATTGCAAGAAATGCAATCTCCAATATGTCGGCTCTACTACTACAGAATTTAAGGTTAGATTTAGAAATCACAAATCATCCATGAAAACGAATAAAAAAACATGCGAAGTTGCCATTCATTTTAATCGAACTCCACATGTGTTATCGGACTTTACATTTCAATGTATTGACCAAATTCAAACAAGCACGTCCGAAAACACTGAACATCTACTAATCACGAAAGAAGCATACTGGAGTGCGCAGTTATTTTCTCTATCACCTTTTGGACTAAATAAAAGACAAGAATTTCATTCTAAAAATCGCATCCACTATTCTTGATTTTAGCGGGCTTCCAGCAATATGTTGCGACTTTCTTAAGGTGTATTCTAACTAGTCTTTGTGCAAGCACTAAATAATTTAGCCCTAATTGTGGTTGTCTCAGCGTTCAGGGGCCCCCTTTGGGGATTCTGTTATTTTTGTGCTAGCCGGGTCTTTCAAAGGCTCTTGGTTGGGATATTATTACTTATTGTTTACTGGCCCTTCTTGGGGATTTTGTTAGGATTTGGGCGTGTGTTGATTCAGAGGCCCTTTATGGGGATCCTGTTGCGCTGTGACAATCACGTATTATTTCTTCATTTTTTGTCGCTAGTTAATTTATTTCTTTGTCGTTGTTGTTTTGCATTTTTGCATACCTATTGTATTTTGTCCGTTCGTTACGTAACTTCTTAATTATTCATTGTTGTAAAAACTGTATTTAAGTTGTAAGTTGTTTACGTACTCTTTTGTAACTGACGAAGGTCGAGAGACCGAAACGTTTTATAAAGTTTTATATTTTTAAATTTTTAAACCAAAAGTTGTCCTATTTCGGTCTCTTTTTAACTAATATATATATATATATATATATATATATATATATATATATATATATATATATATATATATATATATATATATATCTGTCTGGATTTATAAAAACGATGCTATAGAATTGCCCTTGCGTAGCGCTTTAGGCGGGCATTTTTTTTCTCGCCAGAAACTATCTCCAAAGGTGATGATATAGAAATTAAAAGGAAAGTCAGTGCTTTTTTCCTTCCTTTGCACGTTTATCTTGCTTTCATTGCCATCCTTTCTTTATTTTTGCCCGTTTACATGGCTTGGAGGCGGCCTAAAAGTTTAGTGAAATCGTAGTGAAATAAGGGTGATAGGGGTGCAGATCTTTAGCAACGTTTTTACAAATCCAGTTAGATATATATATATAGAAACAAAAAAACCTTATCTTTGAGTCGAAGAGTGCTCTACAAAACGGAATTCACTGTGACCTATAGAGCAGGTTTGAATTTCCAAGTTTTTTCGTTGCCTGACATGATAGTGGCGGCCCAAGAAGGCTATTGCGGAGATCAAAAGAAGAGTTATCCTTTTAGTTCTTCCTCACCAAACAGTGCTTGCACTAGAGGAAGCATTTATTTCAATGTGACGGATCTCTGGAGAAATAAGATTTCGTTTTAATAGCAAAACTCCTTGGCAGATGTTTCTGTTACTTTAAGGCCGCCATGTTTGTGTCCGCTCCGAAGGACACAGACATGGCGTCTCTTTAAAAAGCTCTATAAATTTGGGTGACACACTTCTGCAAATAACTCGCGAACGAAAAATAGCGAAGATCTGATTCTTGGCGAGTTTGTTTGTATATCAATCATCTATCGTATCCAAGATTCTTGACTTCATTTATTAACTGCTTACAATTTTTGAGTTATTTTTTTGTAAAAAAAATACCTCTTAGTCGGCGCGTCGAGTATGTTATGGACGGGTCAATGGATCAGTGAGTCAGTGATAACGTGAGTCCGTGAGTGAGAGATTTATGAATGTCACACCAATCAGATTGGATCTACTATAAACAGTCAATCAAATTAATTGTTTTAAAGGTAAATGGTATATGAGAAGATTTGATTCCAATACAGTTCAGAACGGCCATATTTATTCTTGTATAAAAGAGGAGGAAGTATTCATATATTGGGTTTACATCAGCATTTTCTATGGGTTAGGCTGAGCATTTTAGTCATGGAAGAGATGAGCCTTGAGGTTTGAAACAGTGTGTGAGCTTGTTGTATGCAAATGAACGAGATGTTTTTATTTTTAGTTCCAAAGGTGACTTGATTTTTGTTTTTCACAAGGGTTAAATTTAATTAGACGTCACGCATCGTTGCTTCTAGTTCTTAGGAACTGTTTTAGAGGAGACGGGACTATTTTGATTTGAAAGAGTTCGAACGTTTACAATAGGTACAGGTAACTCTTGTTTTATTTTTGTTGCATGCAAATATAGAGGGATTTTTATTTTTTAGTTGCAGGGTAATTTGAAACTTTTGTTTTTCACATGGGAGTAAATTCAATTAGAGCTGACACATCGTCACCACTAGTTCTCACGAGATGCTTGCTATTTTTAGTTACAAATGGTAACTTGACACTTTTGTTTTTCAAATGGGAGCAAATCGTTCCCACGAGATGCTTGCTATTTTTAGTTACAAATGGTAATTTGACACTTTTGTTTTTCAAATGAGGGCAAATCGTCCGCTCAATATGTTTGCTTTTTTTTGGTCATAAATGGTAACTTGACACTTTTTTTGATATGGGAGTGAATTAAATTAGACTTTCAACGTGTCAGAAGAGTTTTTTCTCTTTCTTTCTATTTTCGGTGAAGTAATGTTGTGTAAAAAGATAACCTTACGACTCGTAGGAAATGCGAAAAGGTCTCTTAACTTGAGTAGTTTGCGCAAAAATTCCTCTTGGGAGTTGGACGAGCTATGTGATGGATGAGTGAGGGAGTTATGCATGTGCGCGTGTCACACCAATCACGGTGTGGGTTGTATCAAAGAACGAATCAAGTTCCCTGTTAGAAAATAAGGTGGTATCTACATTAATCTGAAGACATGTCGGATTATTGTACGTTGTTCAGTCAAACATTTGATGGCTTACTATTTAGCTATCTTACCATTACCGATTTAACATGGTATGTACATCATAAATTCCCAGTTTTTTTTTCTTGCTGTACATCGCAACCAAAAATACTGAACTAAAGCATTACTGTAAACAGTCCTACGGATGCTCCTATCACAAAAAAATAACTCTTGCACGCTTTGCGTGCCTATGTTAAGTTAAGATCACATGACTGGTGAAAACCGAGGATACGTACTTTCATGAAAAAATTAAAAGGTGAGCCATATACGAGGAAGAACGACCTTGTCCCTTCCTGATCCAATCGTTACCATTGAACGTGTGTCATATTTGAAGCTTCTAGGAGTGACTTTTCAGGATAGCCCTACCAATTGGGATAAGCATTTTGATGATTTGATGGAAAGAGCTGTAAAACCTATGCATATCCTTAAAGTTTGTAAAAGAAATGGTTATAGTGTATCTGATCTTGATTACCTCCTCAATTGCCTCATTATGTCACTTATTGTATAGAGTTTGGGGTGTTGCTGATTATACCAAATACCTTAGTCAAATTGATAGGCTAGTGAGAAGGGCCTTTCGATTTGGTTATATTCAATATGAATCATAGATTCAACAGGTTATCGAAGAAAGGGATGTGAGACTCTGGAAAAGTATTATGGGTGCTTCCTCGCATCCCCTGAAGGATCTTCTCCCCCTACTTAAGAACAGGGCTCTATGCGGTAGGTCGCATCCTTACCAGATCCCACGTGTTAACACAGAGAGGTTTAAGAAATGTTTGGTAAATAGATGTCTCTTTGATTCTAAATAGATGTTAATTAACAATTAGATAGCTGTATCTTTATTTATAATGGATTTTGTAAGTTTTAACGTTTGTTTAAAACCTTGAATAAAGACTTTATTATTATCATTATTATTATTATTATTATTATTATTATTATCGTTTCTTTTTTTTGAAATTTTCTATTGTTGATAGTGGTAGGCTTTAGGGTTGATTACAGTTTTAAAGTGTAAGTAAGCTTGGCTAAATTGCAGAATACCCAGCCACTTATTTGCATCTCATTGAATAAAAATAGCTGAATAATTGAAAAGAATAGTTGAATAATTAACAATTATACTGCGAAATCGCGCGGGATATCTCTGATACTTAGCCCACGAGGCCTACGGCCTTCGTCGGCTAAAATCAGACGATATTCCGCGAGATTGAGCAGGATAATTGTTTTATTATTCAACAAATTGATAACAAAATTGATTTCCAAGCTCGTAACATTTCTAAACCTTTCTGTCGACATTTTTTCACTTCACTTTTTCTTCCCACGTACGAAGCTACGTATACCGCCTGATATCTGTTACCTACGGATGACAGATATCGAGAGCATCATGACCATATTTGGATAGTGTTACAATTTGTTGAATAATAACTATTGTTATATACCTCTTTCTTTAAAGGACACTGAACCATGTAATGGCTGGGCCAGGGTATTCTGCAATCGCTCCATAAGCTTATTTTACACTAGATTTTTTATTTGATCAGCAGACTGCTGGTAAAACTCAGTCTGCATAATGTAGACTTAGAGTAAAATGCAGCCTACAGAGCACATTTTTTTTTCTGAATGATGTTACTATTTCCGCCTTTGAGACCTAACCGTAAACAGGTTAACTTGAGCATTTAGGCTAACCCGAGTGATATCCAGGCTAGATGGAGCGATATTGAGTCTAACCAGAGGGTTATTCAGCTGACCAGAGTGCAGTCTTCCACTACAATTAACCTGAATAATCATGTAATAACACCAGTTTCATTGATATGCGATCCTCGAATCAGAACTCTTGCTAGCATTTGGCGAATCCCTTCCATTAATCATGCATTCCTTGTATAGTGTTATAAATATGCTGGCCTTGTTTTCAAATTAATGCAGCCACTATGTAGCCTTTTCGTTCAACATGGTTGCTTGTTATACTCCAAGTTTACTTCTTTTTTCACTAACCGTCCATTTGCCTTGCTTTTCCCATTCGGGATGGGTAATCAACCGTGGAGGTATTTCTGTACATGTGGATTCTCAAAATTTTCTTCGCAAATGTCTTCTCCACTTGCAGAGGTCTTCCTGCAATGCTCACACTAAACTCCTGCACAAGAAAAACACCACTTGCCAAAGTAAACTTAGAGAATATCCAGCAACCATGTTCGATAGAGGCTACACAGTGGCCGCCGTATGTTGAAAACAAGAGAGGCATCCCTACATGTATAACACCATACAAGGATTCAATGCATGATTGATAGAAGAGAAATGCCAAACGCTCGGAAGAGGCTTGATGCAGGGCTCGCATATCAATGTAATCGGTGGAAAGACCAGTGCCTGATTTTATTATTATAGCACAATATATACTTTTGAAGTCTGTAGTCTGCAGCTCGTAGTCTGGGTTTTACACTGACAATTTTCACCTTGATTATCAGTAAATTGGAAGTGAACTCTGAACATCTTTTTA
>JAHPZR010055861.1:95000-120000 GCA_019787425.1 Platygyra sinensis | reverse complement strand
CCTGCCGTTGTTTGGACCGGTCAATAAAATATGACTGTCGCTTACGATAGGTGTTAAAATCGTTCAAATTTTCTGTACAAAAATGACAGAGACACTTGTCTTCGAACGGATTTTTATGATTGAGTACTTTATCTTCGAGCTAGGCTGTTGAAACAGTGAAAACAGCATTAAAATGAGAAGTCAACAGCAGGCTTATACTCACGTAGTGAAAAGTGCGTGAAACTAGGGACTTTCCTGTAGTAGAAAGCAAGACTACGGTGGGAATGCCGTTGTGGAACACCCGACATGACGTCACCGGAAGCGATCTTCACTATTTGCCACCGTGCTACGGCCTCGCCGTACCATATCTTAAAGTCCCTAATGGCTGAAGTACTGTAGTTGAATTTATGCCATAAAGCTGCCAAAGCATATCAAAGTGTTAAAGGTCTCCATGTTAGAGTGTTATGCACCAGGCTCCTTATAGTCATAAGTACTGTGGACTTCTCAGACTTCTAAAGTATAAATACCAAGGATTGTGCATGTCTTGACCACTCTCAATTTTACTTCATCCTACAAGCAAAATAAAACATTTTGTTAAATATGTAAGTTACGTTTGTGTTAAACAGGCTTTTAGCTGGATAGGCAACCACACGTCCTGTGGACGACCATTTTCTACAAAAAAAGCATTTCATTTTAGATATGTTGCCTTATAAATTGCTCATTTGAGAAGGCCCTATAGCACATTTTGGATGGCTACTCTTCAAATTCTTGCTACAGTGGAACCCCGCTCTAAAGACACCCGCTTTATATGGACAGTTTCGTTTGTCCTGAGAAAAAGCTCATATATTTTCTTTGAAATTAACCCGCTTTATACGGACACCGGGTAATACGGAAAACTGACACTTTTCTGTGTCCTGAAACACAAACTCTCATATACTGTCTACCCCACTTTACAGACACTGGTTATCAGCCCACTGTCTATTTTCATTGTTACAGTTATGCGATAATTGTAGACATTGTATTCTGTTCAAATAATACAGAACTGGGCTAAAAATCAGTAACAAAGTAGCGTCAGTACGAGGTAAAGTCACAAACTTTTTCAAATGAGTCCACCGTCATGCCTGTCTCAATAACAATACTCTGTACAAAACTTTTAAGATTTTACTCTGATTAACTTGTTAGGATTAACTTGTTAGGATTAACTTGTTACCTTTACAGTTAAGAATTTAAACAACGTTTCTCGTAAAACTGTCTGCTTTTGTCTGCATTTGATGTAATGTCAATTTTAAACCTTATATTTTGTCTTTTAACAGGACTCTTGTTGTGGTCATAGGCAGCAAATTGTTTCCTTTTCCTGGGGGGCAGAAACAGACTGCTCTGGCAGTTTCAATTTTGGCTTGGATCTGGAACTCGAAATACTTGTCATGGTATCTGGCAATACAATATGGATGTATCCTGCAAACATGTCAGAATGTGACAGGTTTTCAGCCATTACTGTTGAGAGAAAAAAAGAACACGAATACGGATTAAAATTATAGAAATTACACCTATACCTTAAGAGGCATACTCTGAAAGATTTGAGTTAGGGTCGGCCATGGTACCTCACCGATTTGGCTGAAATTTTGCATGTGGACTTGGTTTGGGGTCCTAACTACGAAATGGATGTTTCAAAGTTCTGGTAAATTTTATTTCGGGAGTTTCAATCATGGCCGGTTTCGGTCGGCCCTAAAGGGGAGCCAATATGGCGGATCAAAGGACTTCTTGTCATACTTCTGTGCAGCTCACCATAATCTGTTACCAAAAACTATTAATACCGCCTTAAAGGGCTATCTTTCTACCCACATTCTATGCCAAATACTTCTCTGAAATCATAGGTGTACGAGCCGGGGGGGCGGGGGGGGGGGGGGGCTGCAGCCCCCCCAGTCGCAGAATACTTTGAGATTTTTCGGGCAAAACGCTGATGATTCGGGCAAAAGTACTCGGGAGAAAGTATTCTAAAAGGTAGTCAAGGCCTGGCTTGTAGGTTACTTTCACTGGCGTTTGTCTTGTCAAATCGGAGTTAAGGTCAAATGATCTAAGGATCCACAATTGCAGGTATTCTGTTTTGGAAAAGCCATATGCCAATTAAATGTGTACCGTGGGAATCCATGATGTTATTTCCATTAGTGACAAAAGGATGAAAGCAAAGGACGACCAAGATGGGCTCCTGCCAAGACTTATGTTTTTGTGGTGGCTCTGAAAAGAGCCCTTTTGAATGGCTCCGCAAAGTGCCGGTTTAAAATTTTCCTGAACTTCTCGCACGAGGAAAAATTAACTGTTTCTTTTATAAGTTTCTGATTTTACCAAGCTGTCGAATGAAGTCATAGGCTAGGAGTATGCAATGTTTCAAAATAACTACAGTGGAATCCTGATTTCTCGAACCCTCATTTTTTCGATCCTTCAATAACTCAAACCAAAAGTCGTTTCTCTCTCCTCACTCAAACGCCATAATTTCACGAACTGTCCGGCCGATTTTTAAAAAAGCAATTTTCATCAGTTCCCTTGGATGTTCCAAAAAATCGGAATTCGGCTGTGTTTCCGTAATGATAACAGTTTCATTAGACGTAAGAATTGGGAACGTTTTTGTTTTTACTGCGATTTGAGTACGTATATACAACTGACACTTTCGGGCATTTTGTAATTTTTTTCGGGCAATAAGGTCGCCGCCCCCCCAAGTCCGAGGGTGCCCGTACGCCTATGTCTGAAATAGAAAGATTTGGTCATGAACGAGCGAGAAGTTGTAGTGTACTTCCAGGCTGCTTTTGAGAGACGTTAATTTACTGTAAATCACGAAGCCGATATCTCCCATGTTATGTCGATTGACAGTTTACTGTTTAAAGGGAAACTAAGGTCTAGAAAAATTTTACCTTAAATGAAAGTTCATACCATGACATATCTGAAAAAAGCAATGATTTGCTCTGTCGTCAACTTTGTAGCAAATAATCGGGGCAACAAAATTGCCATTTTGCTTCAGCTGGCGGCCATTTTGTTTTCAACTAATGAAAGCGAGGCTATGACATCACATTAGTCAAGCAGTCGAAGATGGCGGCAGAAGATAGCCGCGATATTGCAAACGATAGCGACTCGTTGCTTGAGTTAGAAATAAGTCAGATGGTGTTATGCGTCCGTTTATGCTCGAGCCATAGCACGGTACCTTCTCCGAAGACGAAAGTGACTCGAACACGGCTCAAGATCCGCTAGAAGCAGTAGAAGCTAACGCCGATGAGACTACACTATCATGTCTTGGCAACCGCGACTGGTGTACCAGCATTAATTGCTTGACGTACGTTTTTTTCTGGGATATAACTAAATATGCCGGGAACAGCATCTTCCTTGAGTGGGGGTTTCCTTTCACGATAAGCTCCGTCGGTAGGCTGTAGCAAACAAACATTTTTCAGTATTTATTCATTGCGTGACCCAAAGAACCGGAAGTCGAACGGCTAGTCATCATACTGTTTATCCTGGTAAATGTATTTGCTATGATTTGGGAGAATTCCTTATCTTAATGCAATTTTCACGGGACGAAATAGATTAAAAGAAAAAGAGAATATAAGCTATGAATTGTCTGCCTGACTTGCCGCCTACTTTCAAAAAATGCACCTTCGACATTTGTTGACATTTTGCAGTTTCGATGAATTACAAACTGAAGATATCAGCTGGAAAAGTTTTCCGATCAAATTTGAGAGATGTTTTCCTACTATCAAAACAGAAAGCCATAAATTACAATGTTCATTTTTTATACATTTGTTTGCAAACCTGTGCCGCAGGTTCTCGGTAAAATTTCGAAGTATTATTTTTGTTATTGATTTGCCGTGAAAAGCTAAACAAGGATTCTTCAGCTTCGCTTCTCAGCGAGCCCCCACCCTTAAACTTTGAGCGGCAACATCTTTTGCTAGATATCTTTACTTTTTGATCCATAAAAATGCTCACAGTCTAACTAAGTGAAGCGTACCCCTCAAGATTGCATTAATGAATTGATTATTCGAATACTGAATTTGCTCTCTCGATCCAAGAATAAGGCTAATGGGTTCCGTTTTCGAAAAATCAATTCACTGTTGCAACTAGTAGGTTTGAAACCTACTAGTCTTCTCTAGAATGCAATAGTGAAATGATTTTTGGAAAACGGAACCCGTTAGCCGTATTCTTGGATCGAACGAGCGAGTTCAATATTCGAATAATCAGTTCATTATTAAATTATTGAAACGACTAGCGGGTTCAAGTTTCAAATAATCAGTTCATTAATGCAATCTTAAGGGGTATGCTTCACTTAGTTTGACTGCAATTGCAGAATGTCAACCTTCCTCAAGTTATCGAGCATGTAACTGTCGACTTTTCCCTGCATTCGCTGTAAATATTGCTGTGTTTTCCCGCAACCAAGCTGGCACCAAAACCCGTAACCGCTTTAAAGAAAAACTAAGGCAAAATACCACACAGAGTTTATTTTGTGAATGTGAATTACCACCGCAAAACTTCACATACCTTAAGTTTGCCCTTGTAGTTGTCTGATTTAAAACTGGTCCGCGTAACACGCAAAACTGTTCTAGGGATTCGGTAGTTTGCCCCTTCGTTTGATCTTTGCGAGCCACTGCTTGTTTTTTTTTTTTTTAATCCTCCAGTAGTTAATGAAATGCAGCCCGTCCCTTACAATTTTTAATGGGTGATACTGCACCCAACTTCGAATTCGAGGCAGTGAGCCCTAATTCTGGCCTTTTATACTCGAAGGGCTACTCGATCGATACTTTGTAGGCCACAGACTGTAGACTTTTTAACAAAATATCGCACACCCATTTCCACTTCAAATAGCCAACCGTAAACAGGCTAACCTGAGTGCTATTTAGGCTATAAACCAGAGTGCTATTTAGGTCTTAATGTAGTCTACAGTCTGCAAATGTTACACACCGCAGATCATCTGAGAAAATCAACCTTGACTAATGTCACGTCATGGCCTCGATACCATTCCCACGGTTCAAGATGGCGGCCTTTGGTGTTCGAGGGTGGTGATTTTTAACGATTTCAAAGACCCACTTCAAAAATTCAAGTCGGTGCTGCACCAAATGACAACTATTTTTGAAACGCTGGGTATATGGGCTTTCATATGAGGTAAAATGTTTCTAGACCTTAGTTTCCCTTTAACCAGGATGTAGATCTGTTGTAGCAGGTTTGACAGGAGGAATAAAAAAAATGGGCAACTTCTTTAGCACGAGAGAGAACAATTCAATAAGTGTGAACATTGTACGACTATCAACCGCCCATTTAAGCGTTATTGCTGATTTCATTGTCACGCCATAGAAAATAAAATTCGCAGTTATTCAATAAATCAAGTCAAGGATCTTGGATATGATAGACGATTGATATAGAAACAACATCACCAAGATTTAAGACCGTGCAGTTTATTCTGAGAAATATTTATTCCAAATTTATAGAGCTTTGTAGAGGGGCACCAACATGGCAGCCGTAAAGTAACAAAAACATTTCTGATTGAGTTTAATTTTGTTATTAAAATGAAAGGTTAATACGATACAACCCTAACACATTGAAACTTATACATATTCTAGTGCAAGAACTTTTCAGTTAGTAAAAACTTGTCTTTTGACTTTGCGAAAGCCTTCTCGGACCCCTGTTTCAATATCACGCAATATACAAACTTGGAAATTCAAAGGTGCTTTTTCGAGCACAGTTTTTGTTAAACGTGAAGTTCTTAGAGGATCTTGCATTTGATGCGACTAAAACTTCAGAAGGATAGGTGATATTTGGTTTCGATTTCAGGAAAATAGAAATTAGGGTGTTTTTTTTTTTTCTGTCCTTACCGGAAGCTGCTCTCGCATGAATCACGAAATAAAAGCCATTGGATAATGTTACATTCAATTGCTTAATTCTCGCAATAACCGGAAGAAAATCAGTATGAAGGCATGTACAAGAACAAGCACCGTTTGAAAGTATTTCTAAACTACTGCATGTTTTTAATTTACTTACCGGTTAGTCATGCGGACACGGCTCCGACATTATTGTTATGCACCCTCGTTTTTCTTCTAGTTTTTAGTTCGTTTCAAGTACAGTTAAGTTATTGCCTGTTAAAACTTGGGTACATTTCCGCATTTTTGATGCCAGATCGCTCAGAAGTTGGAGAAACACGGAAAAATCAAACGCGCTCAACGTTTCTTGACTCACTTTCCAGTGCGCAACGCTAGAATTTAATTACAGACAAGTGGCTTTTTCCCACGGCTGAAACGAACAACCTTGTTATTTTTCGTCCTGAATAAATTATGTGTCTGCAGATCGAGGCAGGGACAGTTGAACACATACAGCTTGAGGTAGGTTCTGCTAATAATTCGATCTAGTTAGTCTAGAGATATTGTTTCGGTCTTATTGATAGATCCACGGAGTTTTCTTTCTCATTTAATTCTTGGCGAATGTTCAGTGAAAAAGAAAATGAAATTACATAACCTGTTCACTGCTCTATGTATCAGTCAATTGAAACCCTGATCCCCGGGACATAGCAGGGAATTTAACATTTACCCAGTGAAAAGATGGTCTATTTAAAGGATATAATGATGATGATGATGATGATGATGATGATGATGATGATGATGATGATGGTCAAGAAGTCTGTTTAAAGCTCCGCATAGTGGGGTGGGGGCATCTGAACACCGGAACCAAATGAAGAAACTATTGAAATAGGCATCGTTCGTCTCGGACACGTTGCAAATTAAAGGTTAAACTTTACCTGTTTTCGCTTCTATCATTAATAACTCCAGGCTCAACTATATTTCTCTGAAATCGTCATTTGCTGCGAAAATTGGCCTTCTAATATACGCAAGTTAAGTTCAAGTTGACATTGTTTTGTGCGTTGAAAAAAAAACTAGCCAGTAAGAATTAATTATATGGGTCTTGGTATTAGATAAATGTATGTGTGCATTTTTAAAACATAAAACACAGTTGATTCAGCACATAAATTTAAATATTTAGTTAGGCAGACAGACCTGCCAACTCTCACGGTTCTGCTGAGTCTCACGATTTTTTGTCATTTCTCACGGTCTCACGACAAGGCTCCCAATCTCACGGGTTTTTGGGAAAAAATCTTTCTGGAATGAAATAAATTAAGTTGTTGAATAAAAGTAGAATATTTACGAGGAATGTAGTGTCATAAAGTGATAAACTTATAAAGAAAAACACTGTACTTACTACTTTTTTTTGTACCGAGCTGTTATTTTTGCTTGTGTTCATTAACGTATCGTTTCTCTCCGCGTCTGTTCGCCATTTTGAAAGGGGAGTAGGCCCTAGGAACGAGGTTTGATCGGGGAATACAATCTCACTATTTTTTTTGTAGAATCTCCAGAATTTTTTCACGGGTCTCCAGATTTTCCTTTACCAGGGGCCGGCTGGTCTGGGCTGAGGTAATGGGTTACTGACGTCATCTTGGAAGACGAGAATTCGGTTTGGTCCTTCGTGTTAAGGTGAGGGTACACGTGAAGGCTGTTTTGATGTCAAGTAACAGGGCCTTTCTGTCAATATCTCGGTCACGTTTTAAGCAACGCTAAATCTCTCTGCTTATGTCATAAACCACTGTTTAGCCGTATGTGTGAATTTTTGGGTGATTTTTGGGCATTTTAGGAAAGACATATTTTTTTCTCAAAGGATACTTTGGTAAAATTGAGAAAAATATGCAATGTCGAAGTTTTAATGGATTTGGAAAATTTAAATTTGAAGTGAATAATTATTAGATGGACACCAAACAGTCCCCTACCAACCTGTGGCTCTCTTTTTGGGGGTCAACTGTCTGTTAGTGTTTCCAACCCATTTTAATGCTCACAATTTCCTTTTAATATCACTTTAAATTTCACTCCTATTCATGTGTGCCCCCCGCCTTAAATCCCGGCTGTTGTCCCCGCTTCCGTTGATCACACGTGCTGTTAAATCGCTGCTCCACGACCCCGGTTTACAGACAATTTGGCCAATTCACCGATCCCCGGGGCCAACAAACTGTTAAAATTGCATGCGTTTCATCCTGGCTTTGGCCGGGTTATATCCCCGCTATGTCCTGGGGGTCGGGGTTTCAATTGACTGATGCATTAGCTTTATTACATTCTCTTTTGTGCAGCTTCTAAGTAATCTTGAATCAATTTCGAAGTGTTTGAGCTTGTAAGCTATTCATTTTATGATAGACCAGTGAGGTATATCCGATATGTCTTTCAAAACTTGCAGCATGTCTGTTATGGCAAAATGTCGTTTTTCCAAGCTTGTTGGCGATTCTTGTGGCCATGGTACTTCATTGGCAGATACACAGTGTATCACGTTAGGAGAGTGCAAACAAGACATAAAGCCACATCTCAGGGGTTTCAATGTAAGTGATTCCACCCTCAAGGGTGAGATGCAATTGATCTTCGCCAGAGCAGGTATTGTACCTAATAATGCATTTCACCAAATATATTTGTATTTGATGTTAACATAAAAGTTACACCACCAGTTAATTCTGCAAACTAGTATAATAGCAAATGTTAGGGTTTGAGATCAGCGCGAAAACGGAAAGATAATATATGCTTTTTTTTGATTTTTCTATAATTTTTTTCTCGCCGTTTTTCCGGAGCTGCTCCGGAACTCTCGAACGCCTGGAACAGGCCAAATTCAAGGTGGCATGTGGATTGCCCGGCAGAAAAGGTTGGGAATGTTCGTCGTCATGGCTTAGGGATGCTAAGCTGCAGAATTTGTAATCAGGGCGCAGAGTTAATTTTCAAGTCACTGTTAATGTAGTGTTTAAGCACAGGTACCTCAAGCTCCTTTGGGAACAGTCAACATGACTTGCGGAACAGCGTTATTATAAGAGTTTGTATGGGAATACGTAAGAATACAACGATCGTGCAAAATAGTTCAAAATAAGTGAAAAAATAATAAAATCGATTCAGCACCTATTCTGTTGTGTGTATACTTTTGTTTTTATAGCGTTTGGAAGGATTTCAGAGCAATTTCAGTGGTTTTTAGCTTCTCAGCATTCCTCTTTATAGGGAGAGGAATACAGAGAAGCTGAAACCTCTCCAAACGCTATATAAACACAAGTTATACACAAAATAGAACAAGTAAATCGATTTTATTATTTTTTCCCTTATTTTGAACGGCTGACTATTTTGCATGATCGTTATATTCCCGGGAGCTTAGGCTGCCTGTGGAGTTATTGGTCCAGACCAATCAGGCATAAAATTTTTCTTAAAAGCCACGCCACTACTACATGAAAATCCCACATACACACACACGCACGCACGTAAACAGATCCTTTTCCCCAGCTCTTGGCTCCTCGTGGAGGAAGCTGCCCTGCCCACATGGCAGCTCTCCAACTGGAGACCTGTTATGTTGTTAGTCCCATCATCTTCGTGCTGTTATCATCCGCTCAGCACAAAGTTCGGTTTCGTCCTTTGTCTTCCAACTTTCTCTTGAACTGTTCTCTGTTCGTGTCTCTATCCCCAGTACCCAGTTCTTTATTTCTTTTCTGTCTATTATGATTAGAGAATCTCGCAAATCTTGACAGCAAAAACGGCTTGTATGGAGTGCTGTTTTACTGCTTGCTCATACACATTTTAATAAATTGGACGCTTCTCATGGGCATGGGCTTAAGTAACTCCACATTTAGCGGCAGGGACGAGATTGTTTAGGGACTAGACGCGGTACATGGTATAATTATTAGCAAAGTTTTTGTGACTGAAATTCTGTGGATTTTGCGTCATTTTTAATCCGCTGTAGACATATTTTCCACAGGTCTATTTGAATTGACTGCGGAGCTCGAGCACATTACTATCTGCCCTCGACATCGTGAAAGCTACGGGATACGTTGGACATGCGGAAAGACCTCGCTGTTCCATTCACAGAGAATTTAGTGGCCACACAGCACAACCACCTAAAGGAAATCGTGGAGTAAATTTGTTTCAGGCGAAAACCCTTTTTTTCTGAAACCGGAAAAGTTTTTCCTGTTGGCTCGCGTAAGTTCCTCTGTTTTGAAGTTAACTCATAAGGTAGGGTGGCGCGCCGAATAAGAGCGCCAATTTGAACAGGTGCGCGATCAGTCCTTGTTGGAATGACGACGCTTGGTGGTGTGTTTATATTCTATTAGGTTCGGGCCGCTTATTGGAATTGATACGTACTTTAACTGAAATACAGATGCATATTGTTAGAGAATAAAAATGCAAGCTAAGGTGTATTTTATTAAGTGACTCATTCGTCATTAATTTGTTAAGGGAAAACTTGTTTTTGGTGTGGGTAACATAATCGTGTAATATTCCTGAGCATTAAAATAGGGTTACTGATTTCTCTATCTCACTACTGATCAAATAATAGTTTCACCTTACACTATGTTATGTAGTTTTTACCTTAGAAGGAAAACTTGAGTTTATTCATATTTATCGAGCACCATCATTTTCGGGATTTTCCAGCTGTATTTACTCGGTTGCTATGGTTAGTTTCTCTTGGTGTTAGCGTTCCTTGAAACGTGACCGAGATATTGGCAGAAAGGCCCTGTTAATTGACGTCAAAACAGCCTTCACGTGTACCCTCCCCTTAACACGAAGGACTAAACCGAATTCTCGTCTTCCAAGATGACGTCAGTAACCCATTACTTCAGCCCAGACCAGCTGGCCCCTGGTAAAGGAAAATCTGGAGACTCGTGAAAAAATTCTGGAGATTATACAAAAAAATAATGAGATTGTATTCCCCGATCAAACCTCGTTCCTAGGGCCTACTCCCCTTTCAAAATGGCGGACAGACGCGGAAAGAAACGATACGTTAATGAACACAAGCAAAAATAACAGCTCGGTACAAAAAAAAAGTAGTAAGTACAGTGTTTTTCTTTATACGTTTATCACTTTATGACACTACATTCCACGTAAATATTCTACTTTATTCAACAACTTAATTTATTTCATTTCAGCAAGATTTTTTTCCCGAAAACCCGTGAGATTGGGAGCCTTGTCGTGAGACCGTGAGAAATGACAAAAAATCGTGAGACTCGCAGCAGAACCGTGAGAGTTGGCAGGTCTGTCTGCCTAACTAAATATTTAAATTTATGTGCTGAATCAACTGTGTTTTATGTTTTAAAACTACACACATACATTTATCTAATACCAAGACCCATATAATTAATTCTTACCGGCTAGTTTTTTTCAACGCACAAAACAATGTCAACTTGTACATTAACTTGCGTATATTAGAAGGCCAATTTTCGCAGCAAATGACGATTTCAGAGAAATATAGTTGAGCCTGGAGTTATTAATGATAGAAGCGAAAACAGGTAAAGTTTAACCTTTAATTTGCAACGTGTCCGAGACGAACGATGCCTATTTCAATAGTTTCTTGACTTGGTTCCGGTGTTCGGATGCCCCCACCCCACTATGCGGGGCTTTAAACAGACTTCTTGACCATCATCATCATCATCATCATCATCATCATTATATCCTTTAAATAGACCATCTTTTCACTGGGTAAATGTTAAATTCCCTGCTATGTCCCGGGGATCAGGGTTTCAATTGACTGATACATAGAGCAGTGAACAGGTTACGTACTTTCATTTTCCGTTTCACTGAACATTCGCCAGGAATTAAATGAGAAAGAAAACTCCGTGGATTTATCAATAAGACCGAAATAATATATCTAGACTAACTAGATCGAATTATTAGCAGAACTTACCTCAACCTGTATGTGTTCAACTGTTCCTGCCTCGATCTGCAGGTACATAATTTATTCAGGACGAAAACTAACGTTGCGCACTGGAAAGTAAGTCGAGAAACGTTGAGCGCGTTTGATATTTCCGTGTTTCTCCAACTGCTGAGCGATCTGGCGTCAAAAATGCGGAAATGTACCCAAGTTTTAACAGGCAATAACTTAACTGTACTTGAAACGAACTAAAAACTAGACGAAAAATGAGGGTGCATAACATTAATGTCGGAGCCGTGTCCGCATGACTAACCGGTAAGTAAATTAAAAACATGCAGTAGTTTAGAAATACTTTCAAACGCTGCTTGTTCTTGTACATGCCTTCAAACTAATTTTCTTCCGGTTATTGCGAGAATTAAGCAATTGAATGTAACATTATCCAATGGCTTTTATTTCGTGATTCATGCGAGAGCAGCTTCCGGTAAGGACAAAAAAAAACACCCTAATTTCTATTTTCCTGAAATCGAAACCAAATATCACCTATCCTTCTGAAGTTTTAGTCGCATCAAATGCAAGATTCTCTAAGAACTCCACGTTTAACAAAAACTGTGCTCGAAAAAGCACCTTTGAATTTCCAAGTTTATATATTGCGTGATATTGAAACAGCGGTCCGAGAAGGTTTTCGCGTAAGTCAAAAGACGAGTTTTTACTAACTGAAAAGTTCTTGCACTAGAATACGTATAAGTTTCAATGTGTTAGGGCTGTATCGTATTAACCTTTCGTTTTAATAACAAAATTAAACTCAATCAGAGATGTTTTTGTTACTTTACGGCTGCCATGTTGGTGCCCCTCTACAAAGTTCTATAAATTTGGAATAAATATTTCTCAGAATAAACTGCACGGTCCTAAATCTTGGTAATGTTGTTTCTATATCAGTCGTCTATCATATCCGAGATCCTTGACTTGATTTGTTGAATAACTGCGAATTTTATTTTCTATGGCGTGACAATGAAATCAGCAATAACGCTGAAATGGGTGGTTGATAGTCGTACAATGTTCACAGTTATTGAATTGTTCTCTCTCGTGCTAAAGAAGTTGCCCATTTTTTTATTCCTCCTGTCAAACCTGCTATAACAGATCTACATCCTGGTTAAACAGTAAACTGTCAATCGACATAACATGGGAGATATCGGCTTCGTGATTTACAGTAAATTAACGTCTCTCAAAAGCAGCCTGGAAGTACACTACAACTTCTCGCTCGTTCATGACCAAATCTTTCTATTTCAGAGAAGTATTTGGCATAGAATGTGAGTAGAAAGATAGCCCTTTAAGGCGGTATTAATAGTTTTTGGTAACAGATTATGGTGAGCTGGACAGAAGTATGACAAGAAGTCCTTTGATCCGCCATATTGGCTCCCCTTTAGGGCCGACCGAAACCGGCCATGATCGAAACTCCCGAAATAAAATTTACCAGAACTTTGAAACATCCATTTCGTAGTTAGGACCCCAAAGCAAGTCCACATGCAAAATTTCAGCCAAATCGGTGAGGTACCGTGGCCGACCCTAACTCAAATCTTTCAGAGTATGCCTCTTAAATGCTTCTCTTGTGTACGTACAATATATATCTTTACTAGTATCGACTGGAGCAATGCATTATGCTGGAGAAAGAGAAGATTGAAGGATAGCATAACAACCTTCCTTTAAAACATAGCTATTTTGTTTTGCTTGTGATAAACTACATAAGTAAATATCTCAGTAAAAGAAATAATTTCTATGCGTTTTTAGACCCGACATTTCTTTGCCATCAAGCTTCTCTTTGTCACTCGTTTCACTGGGCATTTTCGTCTTGGTTATTTTTTCGGGTCTTTTAATGACGAGCAATAGCTTTTGCTCTCTGATAGGAAATCAAATTTCAACGGATCATACTTTGCATATCGGCTTTACGATGAAGTGGAAATCGGTTAAAAAAATGCTACGATCGGCTTAACTAGCACAATAGTCCTTCAGGTTAGGAGTAGTCTCTTTATGTGGTTCATATATGTGTCGACGAAAAACTCCAAGACTAGACATTTACCCAACTGACACTTTGGTTTGTAATTTCGCGCTACAGGTTGAATCTAACGAGCACTGTGGTCACGTGGCTCGCTCTTAATTCCACTTACTCTCGAACTGGAGATAAGTTTGACTTTTTGTCGCTATACATTACCCGTTTAAACAACAGCTATACTGAACAAAACAGAGTGTAGGATTTTTCGAGGGTCGAGGAGCAAAAAGATGATCACATCTCAATTTCATCTGTATTCCCGCAGTTCAAATTAACTTCATTTTACTTCTCATTCCTTCCACGGGAAAAAGATGAACTCGATAAATTGTTCTGTTCCCAACATATGGGTCTTCATAGCTCAGATGGTAAAGCACTGCAGCACTAACGCAGAGGCCATGGGTTTGAATCCCGTTGAAGCCCTGAAAATGTTTTTCGGGCTAAAATTTGCAATTGCGATTACAACTGGGATGATCACATTTTAATTTCATCTGTGTTCTCGCAGTTCAAATTAACTTCATTTCAAAACACTTAATAACT
Organism: Platygyra sinensis; assembly: GCA_019787425.1. Lineage (NCBI taxonomy): Eukaryota > Metazoa > Cnidaria > Anthozoa > Scleractinia > Merulinidae > Platygyra > Platygyra sinensis. The sequence goes on along the minus strand of JAHPZR010055861.1, from coordinate 105,770 downwards.
GGTCCCTGGGGAAACCTGAGTTTTGTTTTCCGGCCCTCGAATCTCGATGTTGCTCTCAACTTCGTCTCAAGAAACAGCGAGATTCTCGGGAAAAAACCTAGGCTCTTACTTCGGGTAGAAAACACAGTACTCTAAACAAAAGAACGCCGCTAAACAAACCTATTGTCTCCATTGTTTTCCTCGTTCTTTTGTCCTTTTGTCTTCTATTGTTGTACGTACGTCAGCTGTGTCTTCTACACGAAGTAAGAGCCACGTAACCCAACTGAGTATTCCCTTTGGAGCAGTCAACTAAATTAAATGTTTTGTTCATCACCTGCTTTATATAAAAACTGTTGCTTATCAAGCATCCAATGTAAGATGGTTGCAATTAAGAGAAAAAGGTTTGTTTTCCTTGTCGGTTAAACATGGAACAACACTGAAACAGCTGCTTCTCAAACATCGATGATAGAATAAAACGGGACTCGGGACTCAAAACGGTTTTTTTGAACTTACATTAAAATTGATGTGCATTTCGTTTGCAATTTCTGGCTTATGGATGGCTTATTGAAGTGTGTAGTATTTTCAAAATGAAATACGACCGATTGTTCGACCGGTAGCCAGGGAAAACTGATTGTTAAATATGTATTGTTAAAGTCTGAATGTAAGACTAATCAAACTTTGACGTTTCTCGGAAAAAAGGCTCTGTTCGTGACCTGATGTATCTTCTTTTCATCAAAGTCGACTTTTACTGTAATATAGCAGACGGTGTCGTTCTGGTTTCATTAGCGAAAACTGACATTTCAAACATGAAAAGCAGCACCTGACAATCTTCAGAAACGTTGTTGTATTAGAGTAAGACCAACGGTTCTGTTCTGACAATTTAAAAGCCGCTGACATGAAAAAAAATTCATTTAGTGGGCATTTCAGACAGTACTGGATGAGCAATGAAATATAAATCTGCGTTGAAACTTTTCTTGTTCCAAGCCATCGCTGTTTTTTTCGCTGAAGTAAACACAACATTTTTCCGTTCATCATATTTCACAAAGCGGGAAAATAAGCAGCTTAAGGGATACGTTGTCAAACGGTTTGATTCTCCCAGTTTGTTGTCGTGCGATCAACAATGTATGAGAAACACTTGGTGTACTTCTACAAACTACAAGATGACATCAAAGAAGGACGGCAAAGGAACCTGTGAACTGAACAAACACAACATCTCCCTCACTGACGAAAGTACAGAGCTTATTGATCAGGAAGGAGTCACTTTTTCAATGCTCCTAAAGGTAAACAGACTTCAGCGAACAAGATAAACATAGCATCTTTTTACAGAGACAATTCGTCGGAATCATACCAACCATAATAACTTGAATCGAGCAAAAAACGTCAAAGTTATAGCTAAGTGAAAATCGTGCCCTTAGCTAAAATTAAAGTTTTGCTTGTCACTATACAATCCTGGCCTATATTATATAGACAGGGGTGTTTTGCTGAAAAATACAACACTCGTAAAATTCATACGAAGCCACATCCGGGACTCTGGTAGCACATTTTCACTAGCGAAGAAGATATCGATGATTTCACTGATATTATTTTTGTCCCTTAAATTGCACTTAAATTCGTTGGTGTATGATCGAAACATCTTCGAGTCTTCGTCGAAATTCTTCGGTAATCTTCTATAATCTTGGAAATCTTCGGTTTTCTTCGGAAATTTTCAATCTCGGAAATCTTCGGGAAGTGGTCGCAAATCTTCGGAAAGTCGTCAAAAATACTTTATCAGTATGCGCCTACTCATGAGATATTGTTCTTGGTAATCGAACATAAAATTCATAATTTGTTTTTGAAAATTCATATTTGCCTAAGTTTGTCTGATGCTTCACACGGGTATGCTATTTATTTTGATAAGCTGCCCAAGAAAAATCTTTAATTGTCACATGCTGAGTTTCTATGATCCGGTAGCTGGCGTGCATTATTTTTCAATGCAGCTAAATTTTCCTAGTGCACTTAGATCACTGACTTACAAGGTCTGGTGTGAAGCCAAACATTGCGCGGGGCTCCAAGCGCGTGGATTAATCTAGCATTCAGGCACAGGTTAATACAAAAATATTTGTTTTTTTAAATTAATATTTGCTTAAGTTTGTCTGATGAGTCACGTGGGTAGAGCGCATGGCATAAATCGAGGATGTTACACGATATGGCGAGAAGATTTTTTGTATTAACCTGTGCCTGAATGCTAGATTAATCCACGCGCTTGGAACCCTGCGCAATATTTGGCTTCACACCAGAGCTTGTAAGTTAGTAATCTAAGTAATGCTCGCCTAGCTACCGGATCATAGAAACTCAACATGTGACAATTAAAGATTTTCTTGTGTTGCTTATCAAAATAAATAAATTAAGAAAAAGACTACGAATTAATGAAGTTTCACATCACTGACTAGTTCATGGAAGTGAAAAAAACTGCAATGTAGTTTTTGCTGGAGCCCATTAGGTTTTTGGAAGTGTTTTTTTTTTTTTCAACGTACTGATTTTATCAATTTTTTTCAGGGATGCTTGATGACCAGCTGTCTCAATGGCGGTTCTTGTTTGCCCAACAACGAAAAACAAACCTTTTCCTGTTCGTGCCAACAGCCTTGGACTGGAGGCAGGTGTGAAGTTAAGAAAGGTAATCATTTAAAACGTGTCTACTTTATATTCAATGTGCAGATGCCAAACCCTGACAAACGATGGCAAAAACCGAGATCTCGTTAACTCAGTGGGCCAGCCCGAATTCTCATATAAACACGTGCACTTCGAAATTTTAAGGACGTTCGCGCCCATTGTTACTGGGCATCTCTAGTACGCACGCTAATCATTGGTCACGCGCGTGCCACGTCATTAGGGTACTTAAGCAAACCACGACGGCAACGGCAACGGGAACGTCACCAAACAAAAGATTTAATGAGCAGAACAATAGCTGTGCACGTGCGTTATAAATCTTTGTACATTTCGTTACCGTTCTCTGCCAAACTACAACGTGAAATGACCAAGTTTTGCGTATTGTGGAGAACGTACGCCACGACGGCAAATATTTTGGATTTCCTTATGTAACTGATCGTTGGCTTTGCACATTTAGTTTGAGCACGTGTTTAGACAGATTTGCGCTCTGAACGGGTTTAATTACTCACGAAATTCGAGAGTAAAATTTAAATTCACTTTTTACTAGGCGTCGTCCCTGGCGTCGCCGTCGTCGGTGCTTAAGTTCCCTATTTTCAAGCACGCGCACCGAGTCGAAAACTGAACAAAATATAGAGCTGATGACCTTTGCGTTAACTTTGTGTGCGAATATTTTTGTTGGATGCTCGGTGACCCCCAATTTTTTTTCGACAGATCACTTCCTTTTCTGATTCTTTCCATAATACTAAAAACAAAACAAATCTGTACGTGGGAAGTTTTAATTATTTCTCATATACTATTCAAATAGGGTCGAATTGGTACGTGGATACAGGTGTGCGTAACTTAAAAGTTGTATTTTTTTAAGGCTTATTCTAGCTGATTGAAGGACGTATGTAGCAAAGATCTATCAAATCGGCCTATATATGCTGTTTTAAACACACATAACTTAGATATGATTCTTCAACTTAAATATATGCCGATAGTAATGAATCCGGCCAGAATTGCCTCGAATGACTAGAAATCCTAGAAATGCTATGGTCCGAGCTGCGCCTTATCTTCAAAAAGAGTTCGGTGACCCCCGATTTTTTTTACGTTTTTAATCTAATCTTATCATTTTCTACCTGCAGTCAAAGTTTTAAAAAAAATCTGTCCGTGGGAAGTTTTTGGGCGCGAACGCCCTTAACAGGAAAATTAAAGAGTGGCGAGGCGAGATCTCTGGAACTCAGCTAGCACGGTTGACCGGACGCCTGTAATTAATTTATGGATTTCATGTCGGCATGTTGTGTCGGAAACAAATAAAGAATGTGATAGACAGAAGGTAACAGTCATTTACAGCCTTTCATAGACAACAATCTTTTCATACTCGAGGAACGTTAAGGCCATCCCCTTTTTTTTCGTTTACTGTCGAATACGTTTTCTGATATTGGGTCGGTCGGTCGGAAAAGAAAAAAATTGCCGAAAAAAAAAGGAGAAGAAGTCTGGAACTAGGAGAACCAGTACCTCAGCATAGTATCTGCGGAGCCTGGAAACGACAAGACGAGGTTACAAAGTCGATATAACGACAATGGAGGAAGAAAAGATCGACGTCGTAATTAAGGTCATTCCACTGAAATAGAGCCTGCATTGAGATTTTTGCCAAACTTTGCCTGTTGATTGTGTATATTATAGAAACTTGAATTTTTAAATAAAAAGGAGGGTCCCCATCCCATGCCCATGTTCGTTAAGGAGCAACAGCACCTCTTTTATATCCCATATAGGGTTCGTTCAGGTCGTGGTGGTCCTTGAAAGTCATGGAAAATTAAAATTCTGTTTGATAGGTTATTTACTGCAGATCACAAGCAAGGACAATGAAAGATAGAGACCGCACTAATTAAGCAGCGTAAAAAGGCACGCATTTTGGTGAACTCCAGAATTTGTCTGTTGAACTGTTCAAGGTTAAAAACGCTCTAAAACAAGTTTAGGGTTTGAATTTTTGAAACTGATTGTCATGGAAAAAGTCATGGGAAGTCATAGAATTTAAACAGCTCAAAGAGTACGAACCCTGCCACAAATCCTTATAATAGCACCATGATTATAGTCACGATTGCTTACTAGATCGGGACTATATCCACGTTTCCGACGATTGTTTCTTTTTCTACACTGAGAATTGGTCAATATTTATTTTACATAGAAATTTTTTTTAATCACTTTAATCTAAAATACGCGGCCTAGTGGTTAGGGCGCCCGACTTGAAATCCGGAGGTCGAGGGTTCAAGTCCCGCTCTGACTACTAAGCTGGAGTTGTTTCTAGTTCAACTCCTCGGTCATGCTTGTAAATTAAATAGCCAACTGGTCTGCCTCCCGCCAGTTGGGATTTTTAAGCCTGTTATGTTCATTTGAAATATTTGTTTCCTTCAGTTTGAGTGGCATGCCTGTGAACTAGCCAGGTGTAGCTAAGTGCATGACCACTATAAACAAACATTTGACATTGGACATTTGACTCAATTCAAAAAAAAAAAAAAGAAACCTTGATAGGTCACTGAACTCGTTTTAGAGAACATGACGATTTACCTCTTTGGTGAGGTCCAACCGTAAACAAAAAGCCGCCATTTTTTTACTGCTCGCGCGATGATCTCGCCAGAAATTATGCGCAGCACTGCCAGCACAAAACATTGTCTGTATTTTAGATTAAAGTGACGATTTCTTGAGATTTTGTAGTTGTAGAAGTCTTACAAAGAAATCAGTCACAACATAGGTGTGGCTTTACAATCGATCGCAACTTAAAATCTTCAAATTTCACGCTTCTTTACGAAAACATCAGGGGCGTAAAAAAAATCCTATGAAAACGAAACTTGGCACAATTGTTATTTCATTCTTATACTTTAAAATCGTGTAGTAAGTTTCTTGAAGTTTTGTTTACAGCTTTTTAACGAAGGGTATTTGTACAGCCGCCATTTGTGTCACTTGCCAAGGAACAAATAAGGGCCAACTTCGACTAGGATAAATGGCCACTGGTATATATCATTTGGTCAAAATATTTATATTTTAGGAAACCTTGGTTATTGGTTTTTTCACCAGAAAAGTTATAGCTCTGGGAATTAAAATGTTCCCCATCAGTAAAATAAAATGTTACAGCATGTAAGCGAGTTCAACTTTATGCAAATCACGAGGTTGCTCTTTGGAAGTCAACGGTTAAAAACAGGAAACAACGACTCACTGTCATTTACGCTCCTTCTGCTGCTAAAGAAATTATTTTAACTTCCCAGTGTCCTTTTGAGTTGTTCTTAAAATATTTCCAGTAACACAGCGAGCATTAACGGCCATAAAATTCGACAAGGTCGACAATGTTTACATTTGCTGTCGCACACGCAAGTGTGGATCTTTTCATCGTCTTGCTTAGTCGAGAGTCCTTTAAAAATATGAGAATACACACTTCAAAAGGAAGCAAATCAGTCTCTCATATCTGTATACTTCATGTCAACTTATGGGTAAATAAATCAGTCCCCGTTCACTGAATAAACAAGTCGAATGACCTTTGCGGTGTGAGAGGTCACATGTTATGCCATTATGTTACTTTCTCCCGGTTTCACATTACAAGGGTAACGCCGTATTTCACAAGGTAAAAAAAGGTAAAAGTCTGCATGCGAGCCAACTGTGGCCCACCAGGCCGGAGCTTATCCCGGTTTCTGTAGCATGAAGCGACTGGGAGTATTTCTACTCTCCCCTGGATGGGATGCTAGTCCATCGCAGGGTTACCCCAGGCATTAAATTTGCCGGTACCCATTTATACACCTGAGTGGAGGTAGGCACCGCGAAAGTACTCATTTCACATGGCATTTGGTTTTATTTAAAATGGTCTCAAATATATTTTATTTAGGAAGCAAAAACAACAAATGATTAAACCACGAAATTAAGGCGGCGCAGCACAGTTTCTTTTTTCTTTCACAAGATTAACAAATCTGCAAGCATTGGCGTATTTTCAAATGAAAGCCGGGGCGGATCCAGACCTTGAGCTAAGAGGGGGAGTGGGGGGGGGGGGGGGGTTGATTTACTTGCCCTGCTGCTATAAGACTCCAAATAAACATGTTTGTCTGTCTGTCTGTCTGCTGGCTTTTCTCCCTTCTGTGGGGGTGGGGGGGGGGGGAGGAACTGGACCCGCCACTGTAAAGTTTACTAAATAAATAAAAAGGCGCTGTCTGCTGGTGGTAAGAGTTTGTTTCTCCGAGTTACTATTGTGTTGGTGAAAGAAAGTGAAATTTGTGTTTTTTTAGGCAGCGACTATCCGGGTCAGATCTTTAGACATCGTCTGAATTTACTCAGACGTAAGTGGGGATTATAATGCCCTTGACAGTGAATGCAAATTCAGTCACCGACTGCTGATATAGCCAGAGCAGGTAGGGCTCCAGTTTTCCTTAATGCCATTTCAAAAATTCTCATGCTGTCTTCCATTTAGCTCGAATCAATATTCGAGCGTGCTTGAGTGATTAGAGGCACAAAAGGAGCGAGATGAAAACGCAAATCTCACACGTAAAAATACGCTTTGCTTTCGCTGCTCATATATCACCATTCTTTAATTTGGTAACTAAAACGGCACAGCCTTTGTTTTAGTCATTTCAGTCACCCACTTGACGCTCAATTTCGCTATTATATTAGGTTCTAGAAGTAGCGATAATCCACCTCACCCCACTCCCAAGAAAAGTAATTTCAAAAGTCATGAGGGCTAATACTCCCGAACGTAGCATGCAATCTGCATTTGTATTCAGAGGTACAAGCCTACGAACAGGGATATATATTGGAGAAGAAAAAGTAGGTAAAGGAAAAGGGTATTAGAAGTGCGACCCAAGCCGAAGTAAAAGTATCTATACCTGGACATGCTTGAAAAAGCCATATCATGTAGATAAATGTTTGTTTACTTTTTTACACAAAATTTCAAATTTACTGTTTACAGCATATCTTGCAATGCTGCTCTTGACAGATAGTGCAATAACTTAATAAGGAAATGAATGTGTTTGATTTATATTAAAAAGAAAATTAGAAAACTATTGAGAGCGCAACTTCAACAAGTTAATAATAAATGTCTAAAAATTTCTTTTTGATGCGTTAAACGACGCAAGCAAATATCAAACTTACTCAAGAGGTGTGATTGTAAGGTTTTACAGTAATTAAATGAGAAGAAATGTCTCCTATAATATGCCCGGGATAGGAAATAGATTGTATATTTAGAAAAAAACATCTTAAGCCTATAAATATAGACTATAAAACCAATTGAAAAACTGGCCGGACGGCTAAAAATGCTAAATTTAACGAATGACAAACTCCAAGCGAACCGCATACGATAAACGCTGCCAACGTAGGATCTAAAAGAGATCGGATATGATCAGCCAAAATAAAAAATTTGTAAAGACAGTAGACTGCAAGGCTGATACTACGTGAAAAACGTTTTGAGACACCAACATGACAAGAACCGATAAAGCAGGATAGCAACAGCGGACAGCTGTTTCGCCTTTCTTGGCTTTATCTTCGCTACACAGCGCTGAGGAGCCAGAAGGGCGAAACAGCTGTCTTGTTATTTTGGTGTCTCGAAACACTTTTCACGTAGCATCAGCCTTGCAGTCTACTGTCTTTATAAAGTTAATGCCCAATATTTCGGTTAGACAGGACTAACCTAGCCCCTGAGGAAGGTTAGTCTTGTTTAACCGACCTTTCAATTGGTTTTATAGTTTATTTTTCACTGCTGATGCTGATCTAAACCAAGATCCGTCTTCACTCCGCTGCTGTTTGTATTACACTTTACCCAAATATAGAAATTTCAGAAAAGAGAAATAAAAAATGACACAAATGTAACTAAGCCTTTACTGACGTACACAGAGTACTTTTGCCACTTAATTTACAATTAACCCCAAAAATTTCCTTGCAAGCGGCGGAGCACTACTGGAAGCAGGTAGCTTGCGTTACTTGAATAAATAATATGCAAAATTTAAAACGTTACTATTTTCGGCAGACCAGCTTTTCCTGCGGGTTGACGGTTTCCTATTGTTGAGTATTTATCTTAGATGTGTGCAAAATGCTACTTAGCGAAAAACACTATGAATCATGTCGACATCAAAGAGATCCCTCAATCCTGCATCTAGATCCAGTGTTAAAATAAGGCCGAGGTATCATGCATCTATGAACTCAGGAGAGGAGCTAATTGTTAGCTTACCAACAATTATCTCAGAATGCTGGTTTATCATTTTTTTTTCTTAAATGGAAGAAATGTCTTTAATTCTACTAAATGCCGTGTTGTCCAATACGGCGTTACCCTTGTAATGTGAAACCAGGAAAAATAACATAACGACATAACATGTGACCTGACCGCAAAGGTCATTTCAGTTTATTCATTGAACGGGGACTGATTTATACTCATAATGCGCCGATCAATGTCAAGCCATCAAGGGGGGGGGGGGGGGGGCATAGGGCGGGGATTTAATTGATCGCTTTGGCCGACGGTAGGGCATTTGAATTATCTTGCTGTCCCGGGGGTTGGGATATTTGAATTTTCTTCGTGCCCGTGACCACAAATCATTTCCAGGGTGAGAATTTCAGTTAAATTTGACCTCACATTTCTGCCCGGGGTAGGGAATTTGACAACCATTTTTTAGAAAATGTCAAATACCCGCCCTATGCCCCGCCTTCCCCCCCCCCCCCCCCCCGCCGGCTTGACATTCATAGGTGCACAAGTCGACATGAAGTATACAGATGTGAGAGACTGATTTGCTTCCTTTTGAAGTGTGTATTCTCATATTTTTAAAGGACAGTCGACTAAGCAAGACGATGAAAAGATCCACACCTGCGTGTGCGAAAGCAAATGTAAACATTGTCGACCTTGTCGAATTTTATGGCCGTTTATGCTCGCTGTGTTGCTGGAAATATTTTACAGAACAACTCAAAAGGACACTGGGAAGTTAAAATAATTTCTATAGCAGCAGAAGGAGCGTAAATGACAGTGAGTCGTTGTTTCCTGTTTTAAACCGTTGACTTCCAAAGAGCAACCTCGTGATTTGCATAAAGTTGAACTCGCTTACATGCTGTAACATTTTATTTTACTGACGGGGAACATTTTAATTCCCAGAGCTATAACTTTTCTGGTGAAAAAAACAATAACCAAGGTTTCCTAAAATATAAATATTTTGACCAAATGATATATACCAGTGGCCATTTATCCTAGTCGAAGTTGGCCCTTATTTGTTCCTTGCCAAGTGACACAAATGGCGGCTGTACAAATACCCTTCGTTAAAAAGCTGTAAACAAAACTTCAAGAAACTTACTACACGATTTTAAAGTATAAGAATGAAATAACAATTGTGCCAAGTTTCGTTTTCATAGGATTTTTTTACGCCCCTGATGTTTTCGTAAAGAAGCGTGAAATTTGAAGATTTTAAGTTGCGAAAAACCGCCATTATATGCAAATTTCGAACTTTCTTAAATTTTGGCCGCAAAATAAATCGTTGGAACTTTAAACTATTTTTCCTTGAATAAGTTCACCCAAAGGTATGTTTTGGCGAAATAAAAGAAAAATCGATTTTTCGCCGGTGTCTTCCGATTCTCGACATTCTCAGAAAGTCACTCTTAAGAGTTTTAAAATGAAAGTTTCTCCAGCGGAGGGCATATTTGAGATATTTGCCGCTTCTTAGTTATGGTTTCAAGCTTTATTTCAATTAACAGGCCTATTTCGGTAGTTTAAAATTCTAATAAGCTTAACTGCAGAATACCCTGCCACTTTGAAGCTAGCTATGATCAGAGTGGATACGCGGATACGCAGTTAATGAGCATTAGTCATTAATTAGTTGCCTAAAGATTTATATGTGGTGATTTGTATTTTTTTTCGTTCTATTTAAATGATATGTATTGCTCGTTCTTTAAATGCGTGATCTGGGGTGTGAAACACAATGTATATGCTTCGTTCTAAAAGCGTGAACTACGTATCCGCTTATCCACTTCAGTATACACTTAGATTATTCTTAGGGGAGGGTTGGTCCTCGCCACTTCGTACCACGTATCCGCGTATCCACTTCATGATCAAACTACACTGAGATTATTTCTAGGGAAGGGATGGTCTTCGCCACTTTGTATCCACGTATCCACACTCTGCCACTCTCGTTGGCATGAAACAAGGTGTGAACACCCGTC